>OZ025876.1:3822182-4079592 GCA_964019415.1 Ianthella basta
CCTAAATCCCCTTAACTTCTAAAGGAATTTTTTATACACTAGTTTGCACAGTTTTTGCATATCCAAAGGACTATAGTTACAACAGATTTATACCAGCGCTGACTAATGCCCCTTCATTAAATTAGCTGAAGATTGTGTAGAGCATCGAGCACAGTTACGCCACTTTTAGATGAAGCGGCTGCCGTACCGTACGTATTTTTTTTTTTTAATGGGAAGCAAAAACGCTTATATACAATATATAGGCACACATGCGCACTGCCTGGAATAATGTGATACAAATAAGTACGTACGTGTACCGTACGTATACCAGCGCAACAAAATGGCGGCATTGGGGTATCTTTAATACACGGGGAGGACAAATTTCCTGCCCGCTCCAGGGATGTACTTATTGGATTGCCACCGGCGCTCAGATCCTAGTCCTTGACCTAGGTACGTAAGTCCTCGTACACGACTTGGGTACGTAGGTGCCCTGTGTCGTGCGCTAGGAGCGCGCAAAAATTCGGTGGGAAGAACAAGAATAATAATATGAAAAGACAAAATGGGGTATCATCATCATCATCATCATCATAATTTTATTTTGCAACAGGAGGTGCTGCATCTGCGAAGCCGCAGGTTTTCATGCAGGTCCTGAATACGAGCAACCTGGGAGCGTCCTGGGTACGAGCAACCTATGACGCTTTTCTCTTACGTGCACTCCAGGTTGCTTTTGGGTACGCTGCCGTCGTAAATACATCAAAAGAAGCCTATCCATGGCCATTAATTGTTCTTTGCCGCTGCCGTTTGGCTAGTTTCACTGAAGCGCCCTAATACATTAAGATAGGGACGCCATTTTGAACCAGGCACATTCCTAAATAGACGTCACGAGCGTGACGTCTGATAGAAGCAAACACAGAAAAGAAATGAGCCTGTGAATGTTGTGTTAACAGCGGCCATTTTCGGCTGCTTCCGGTTAAAACGACTCTTCTCTACGAAGTGTAAGCGCAAGCAGACCGCTTTCTTCCTGAAAGTGACCTGGCTACGCGAGACTATAATGCGCAAGCAAGCATGTTGCTAGTTTGCGGTGAGACCATCAACAGAGCTACACTTCAGTCATAGCCGAAGTAGCTAGTCGCTGTGGTCCAGGTGCCCTATTTCAGATCCTTCCCAAGTTACTTAGTTACCTACTTAGTCTGGGTTCCAAAATTGTTTCGCCATGCATGTGGTATATTCATCAACCCCACAGAGAGTCTTAACTATACGAGGGATACTATAATCAAAATGGCACTTATATACCGCCATACGTACGTGCATGAGCTCTTCTTAAATGCAAAGTGAACAGCACCAGCAGCTTGACCAACAGTGTCAGACATCGACTGCCTTCACCTCCCATGGCTACTCGTACGAGACACAACTGGGTACTAGCTGTTAGCTCTAAATTATTTATGACCTCATTATGTTATTATACACCGGCAGCATATAGTCTCTGAATGTCATATGTGGGCCATCTGCCATGGTTGCCCTCAGGCTAGCAGGTCTCATCTCTGAGAAACATGAACAAATGTACTGCAGTGCCCTCAATTTCATCAGGTGCAGACTGTGATTCAGCTTGCTGAACTCCGTGGCCTGCCTCAGTGCCCTAAGATTGGCCTATCACGCCTCAGCACAGCAAATCAACCTACATGACACTCCACTCGACCTCATTCGTGCTGAGGCCTACTTGTGTGATTACCTGACTCATATATTCATCATTGAACTCACTAACAGGTCCCTCCTCACCCTTAATTTTCTTTAGATATTGTACTTATATTGGGAAGTGTGCATGTGTGCCTTTATTGTAGTATATTTCATCATTTTCATGTCGAGTGTAGGTAAAAAAATTGAAGGTTAGGTCCCAGGCACTGTGGCAAACTATTGTGAGTTGACACACAGGATCTAACCCAGGATGCAGCAAATTTAAGAGTGAGGTGCATGCCTGCATGAAACTATAGTAACACCGGCAGCATATATAGTAAAATAATACTGATGCAGCCCGACCCTGGAATGCCGTTTCCTAGTTGTTGTGACACTAGTGAGGTTACTATATAAATGATGACCAAATCCGACCGGTGTCTCTGCTTATAGGGAATGACCCACATCAAGTACAAAGTAGGCCAGTACACTATCTCTTTGTAAGTTGCGAAGTATGACACTGTTTACACGAGCTTCTTCACCAATCTAATTGCTATAGAAGCAACCCAGAAAAAGAAATGAGCCTGTGAATGTTGTGTTAACAGCGGCCATTTTCGGCTGCTTCCTGTTAAAACGACTCTTCTCTACGAAGTGTAAGCGCAAGCAGACCACTTTCTCCCTGAAAGCGATCTGGCTACGCGAGACTATAATGCGCAAGCAAGCATGTTCCTAGTTTGCGGTGAGACCATCAACAGAGCTACACTTCAGTCATAGCCGAAGTAGCTAGTCACTGTGGTCCAGGTGCCCTATTTCAGATCCATCCCAAGTTACTTAGTTACTGGGTCCCAAAATTGTTTCGCCATGCATGTGGTATATTCATCAACCCCACAGAGAGTCTTAACTATACGAGGGATACTATAATCAAAATGGCACTTATAACATATACCGCCATACGTACGTGCATGAGCTCTTCTTAAATGCAAAGTGAACAGCACCAGCAGCTTGACCAACAGTGTCAGACATCGACTTCCTTCACCTCCCATGGCTACTCGTACGAGACACAACTGGGTACTAGCTGTTAGCTCTAAATTATTTATGACCTCATTATGTTATTATACACCGGCAGCATATATAGTAAAATAATACTGATGTGGCCCGATTCCTGGAATGCCGTTTCCTAGTTGTGGTGACACTAGTGAGGTTACTATATAAATGATGACCAAATCTGACCGGTGTCTCTGCTTATAGGGAATGACCCACATCAAGTACAAAGTAGGCCAGTACCGCCATACGTACGTGCACGAGCTCTTCTCAAAAGCAAAGTGAATAGCACCAGCAGCTTGACCAACAGTGTCAGACATCGACTTCCCTCACCTCCCATGACTACTCGTCCGAGACACAACTGGGTACCAGCTACCTGCTAGCTCTGAATTATGTTTATGACTAATTATTTATTATTACCCACTGACAGCATTGTACGGATGCGGCCCGATTCCTGGAAGGCCATTTCCTGGTTGTGGTGACGCGACACTAGTGAGGTTACTAATGATGACCAAATCCGACCGGTGTACATGTCTCTGCTTGTAGGGAATGACCCACTCAAAGACACATCGAAGACAAAGTAGGCCAGTAGAATGTCTCTATGTCATATGTCCCCTGCAGCTGCCCAGGGTTGCAATTGAAGGTGCCCTAAGCTGTTCCAAGCAATGCTAACCCTGTGACACAATGGGATAAGCGACATCTTTGACCAACTCCTAACCGAGGTGTGTCCCAACGTGGGCATTGAGCCCGTGCTGCAGCCCCTCAGTGGCGAGACCTACCATCATCGTAGCACCAACACTGAGGATGGTGCTAGGTTAGACATCAGGGCCAAAATCTTCTGGGACAAAATCCAAAGAAGCACCTACTTTGATGTCAGGGTCTTCAACTCCCAAGTCCCCTCTAACTGCATGTCCTCCACTGATGCCTGTTACAGAAGGCACGAGCAGGAAAAGAGGAGGTCATACGAGAAGCATATTCTGGAGGTGGAGCATGGGACATTCACACCACTGGTGTGGTCTTCAAGTGGAGGCTGTGGGCCATCTGCCATGGTTGCCCTCAGGCTAGCAGGTCTCATCTCTGAGAAACATGAACAAATGTACTGCAGTGCCCTCAATTTCATCAGGTGCAGACTGTGATTCAGCTTGCTGAACTCCGTGGCCTGCCTCAGTGCCCTAAGATTGGCCTATCACGCCTCAGCACAGCAAATCAACCTACATGACACTCCACTCGACCTCATTCGTGCTGAGGCCTACTTGTGTGATTAACTGACTCATATATTCATCATTGAACTCACTAACAGGTCCCTCCTCACCCTTAATTTTCTTTAGATATTGTACTTATATTGGGAAGTGTGCATGTGTGCCTTTATTGTAGTATATTTCATCATTTTCATGTCGAGTGTAGGTAAAAAAATTGAAGGTTGGGTCCCAGGCACTGTGGCAAACTATTGTGAGTTGACACACAGGATCTAACCCAGGATGCAGCAAATTTAAGAGTGAGGTGCATGCCTGCATGAAACTATAGTAACACCGGCAGCATATATAGTAAAATAATACTGATGCAGCCCGATCCTGGAATGCCTTTTACTAGTTGTGGTGACACTAGTGAGG
The DNA here is from genome assembly GCA_964019415.1 of Ianthella basta. Taxonomy (NCBI): domain Eukaryota; kingdom Metazoa; phylum Porifera; class Demospongiae; order Verongiida; family Ianthellidae; genus Ianthella; species Ianthella basta. Next base: position 3,826,481 of record OZ025876.1, read on the forward strand.
TTACTATATAAATGATGACCAAATCCGACCGGTGTCTCTGCTTATAGGGAATGACCCACATCAAGTACAAAGTAGGCCAGTACACTATCTCTTTGAAAGTTGCGAAGTATGACACTGGTGGTTACACGAGCTTCTTCACCAATCTAATTGCTATAGAAGCAAACACAGAAAAAGAAATGAGCCTGTGAATGTTGTGTTAATAGCGGTCATTTTCGGCTGCTTCCTGTTAAAACGACTCTTCTCTACGAAGTGTAAGCGCAAGCAGACCGCTTTCTCCCTGAAAGCGATCTGGCTACGCGAGACTATAATGCGCAAGCAAGCATGTTGTTAGTTTGCGGCGAGACCATCAACAGAGCTACACTTCAGTCATAGCCGAAGTAGCTAGTCGCTGTGGTCCAGGTGCCCTATTTCAGATTCATCCCAAGTTACTTAGTTACTGGGCCCCAAAAATGTTTCGCCATGCATGTGGTATATTCATCAACCCCACAGAGAGTCTTAACTATACGAGGGATACTATAATCAAAATGGCACTTATAACATATACCGCCATACGTACGTGCATGAGCTCTTCTTAAATGCAAAGTGAACAGCACCAGCAGCTTGACCAACAGTGTCAGACATCGACTTCCTTCACCTCCCATGGCTACTCGTCCGAGACACAACTGGGTACTAGCTGTTAGTTCTAAATTATTTATGATCTCATTATGTTATTATTATACACCGACAGCATTGTACGGATGCGGCCCGATTCCTGGAACGGCATTTCTTGGTTGTGCTGACGCGACACTAGTGAGGTTACTAATGATGACCAAATCCGACCGGTGTACATGTCTCTGCTAGTAGGGAATGACCCACTCAAAGACACATCGAAGACAAAGTAGGCCAGTAGAATGTCTCTATGTCATATGTCCCCTGCAGCTGCCCAGGGTTGCAATTGAAGGTGCCCCAATGCTAACCCTGTGACACAATGGGATAAGGGACATCTTTGACCAACTCCTAACCGAGGTGTGTCCCAACGTGGGCATTGAGCCTGTGCTGCAGCCCCTTAGCGGTGAGACCTACCATCATCGTAGCACCGTGGTGCCAGGTTAGACATCAGGGCCAAAATCTTCTGGGACAAAATCCAAAGAAGCACCTACCTCGATGTCAGGGTCTTCAACTCCCAAGTCCCCTCTAACTGCACGTCCTCCACCGATGCCTGTTACAGAAGGCACGAGCAGGAAAAGAGGAGGTCATACGAGAAGCATATTCTGGAGGTGGAGCATGGGACATTCACACCACTGGTGTGGTCTTCAAGTGGAGGCTGTGGGCCATCTGCCATGGTTGCCCTCAGGCTAGCAGGTCTCATCTCTGAGAAACATGAACAACTGTACAGCAGTGCTCTCTGCTTCATCAGATGCAGACTGTCGTTCAGCTTGCTGAACTCAACAGTGGCCTGCCTCCATGCCCTAAGATTGGCCTATCATGCCCCAGCGCAGCAAATCGACCTACATGACACTCCACTCGACCTCATTCATGCTGAGGCCTACTTGTGTGATTAACTGACTCATATATTCATCATTGAACACTAACAGGTCCCTCCTCACCCTTAATTTTCTTTAGATATTGTACTTATATTGGGAAGTGTGCATGTGTGCCTTTATTGTAGTATATTTCATCATTTTCATGTCGAGTGTAGGTAAAAAAAATTGAAGGTTGGGTCCCAGTCACTGTGGCAATCCCAACTTTCCACTGCCAGAAGTGCCTGAACCATTGGAGAGCATATGGTGAACTGCCTCGGGAGTGTAAGGAGCCAGAAGAAACTGTCGAGGGTCCACCAATGTACATAACTGGCAAGGCCAACGTCTGGAAGAAGATGCCAATTCAAAATGCATACACCACTAGAGGTAGTCCATTGCAGATGTGTATTGATGTCACAACAGGCAAGCAATCCAGAGCATCAGATGCTGATCTGGGAGCTCTGGACACAACTGATGAGGTGGATGCTGACACACTCTGGGACCTGAGACCTAATGACTAGTAGGCCAGTGTCACAGGCTATTTGGCAACCCCGGAAATATGGTATCCCCATTCCAAATTACCTAGGAAATGTGGTATTCCACTAGGAAATTTGGAACCCCCCTTTGAAGTCAGGAAGTGTTGTATCCTGGGTTCAGAATATCCTGTCCTGTAAGTTTGATTAAATCAGAGATACTCGACCCTAAACCTATGATTATACCTAGTAAATTTTGATTAGCTATATTTGGGACAGGGGAAGAAACGTTTGCTCGTCATGAGCACTATAATTCTTAGAGATGCTATAATTCTTGGAGAGATGCTTGGAAAGCTGGTATGTCGGTGACGATATACAAGACACTATTGGCTGGAGTGGTGTTTCTGGTTTGTGGACTTTGGAGAGGGCATACAAAAGGGGGATGCGTCCAGCTGAGCAACGGAGACGGTTGTAGAGTTGTTGGGAAATGTGTTCGGAATGTCTGAGTGACAGGAGGAGGGCGTTCATGTGTCTTTGGAGTGCGGCCATTGGATCTTTGTCTACCGGGTCATAAGAGGAGGAGTCAGAAAGCATGTCAGTGACTTTACTATCATATGCATGTCTATCCATGACAACAGTGACACGACCTTTGTCGGCTGGAACTACAACTAGGCTAGTTTCACTACGGAGTTCCCTAAGAGCCTTTGACTCTGCTGGTGCAAGGTTAGTGCTGGTGGACTTAGCTTTGTTGAGGATACCGATAACTTGAGTGCGGGCTCTGTCAGTAACTTCTTGGACTTCCAAGAGAACTACTAAACTTGCAAATAATGTACAATCCTGGTGTTGTGAGGGAATGTGGCTGAATTCCTGGACTCATAATTGTGGTGTTACCTGAATACTAACCAATTGCAAGTTACTAATGCATTGGTGATCACATCAGACTAGAGTCTCTGCTTGTAAGAATTGACCCACAACCAGGACACTGTTGGCCAGTAGGCTGTCCCATTTGACATTTGGCAAACATTGCCATGCATGCACGTCATAGGGCCTTAGTCAGTTCAATTGCTCTGAATGACAACTACATGCATCATTTGCCAAACCCACATAGTTTCACTAACAGCCATCTGACATCTGTAAACGTTTAGTGGTTGTCTGCACTGTACATTTTGCAGCTCACACTAGTGTAAACCAGGCTTACGTGATTACAAATATGAAGCCATATGAATGCCTAAATCTGAAAACAGAATAGCTAGTGTGAGCATTCATTTAATAGCCATGCATCTGCTGTCATTGGCAGTTGCATCATCAATGGTGTCACCAGAAGGGGCAGATCAATTTTGGTTGGCCCTGCCATGTTAGAAGATCTCTTGCAGCTGTGGCAAGATTTATATACATGGGGAGACAGTGAGAAGACTCGAGACCAGAATGAGGGGATGTGTGTCAGAAGGGAACACTGGAGAAGTCAGTGTTAGCCTATATAACATGTGTGGGAGAGCGACCAACCCATCAGGTGGGAGGACACCACAGTGATTGACCAGTGCAGGCCACAAGGAACTGTTACTCAAGGAAGTAATCAACAGAGGCTGACTGGATGTTGGATGACTGCCTTGGAAGACAAAGAAGGCCAGGCAGGCCAACCAAAATCAATCTACTAATTTCTGGTGACACCCTTTGATGATTCAGGTATTCAGGGGTATTCAGGTATTCTTATTTTACGTGGGGAACCATTAGCCAATGGCTACTGTAAATGGCACCTAGAAAAGAAAGGCAAAAATACATGAACACAAAACAAACACTAGTACAAACAAGCAAAATTTTATTAAATAGTGGCAATATAAACATAATATTTTGGCTAAGTTATGTTATTTAATGGGTCAATTTCATGCAACTGATAAATACCTAAAAAGTTGGAGTAAATTGAAATAATGTTCTTGATAGCTAGTAAGGACAGTGTTCACAATAAGTATGCCTCACAGAGTTTTGAGAAAGCTCCAAAGTCTGCACATGTTCTGATGTTCTTTGGAAGAGACCACCACAAGGAAGCACCAGCAAAACTGAAAGCCTTTTGCCCGAAGCAAGTTCTTGAAGAAGGCAGATTGAGTTAGCAAGTAGAAGAGGAACGAGTGTTGTAGTGAGAGTTTGGTGAAGAGAAAAGTTGAGAAAGATAAGGAGGAGACTGAGAAGACAAACATTTAAACATGGTTTGGGCCAGGTGGAGCATTCTTCTTGCGGAAAGGGTGGAGAGACCAAGTTCACCACGAGCAGAAGAAGCAGAATTATCTCTACGCCTATGGAGAACAGTACAGCAAGCAAAGTTCAGCAGGGTTTCCAAGCGAAGAGCTTCATCCCTAGTGCATCCAGACCAAACAACATCACAGTAGTCAAAAGTGGGAAGAATGTAGGACTTGAGGTAGAGAAGAAGGAGAGGCTGAGGGAGAAACCAAGAAAGCTGACGTAGAGATTGAGGCTACGGGTGACCTTGTTGCAAACCATGTCAATGTGTTGAGACCAGGTGAGAGTGATGCGACTTCCAGTGAATGACGAGACGCACAGTTTTATGGAGCGTTGATGAGCGTGTAGCTGTAGGAACCAACCCTACAGCTACGTGAGTGCTCAACAACGCTCCATAAATCTGCTAGACGATGTAGCACGAGCCTTTATCACATTATGCACAGTTATAAGATGAGTGCTCACGCTAACCCTTTCTTATCACAAATCATTATATTATACAATGTATGTATTTCTCATGTCTGACACTAATTTTGGATAGAATCAATGGGACTGGTTGCTTATATTTCCTATTCATTCATTTGTACATACAATCAGACACACTCTCGCCCACACAGTGTGTTATGTATTACTGCCATTAAGCTCACAATTTAATGCATAATATTCCCATGCTTAGTGACATTATTTTCATGCCTGCATCTCCCATTCCTTTTCTTCTCCTGATAAGTCTGGCCACTGTTGTCTTGGAAGCCCTTCCTATAGCCATTGGTTAGTCCATGCATAACTCCAGAGTGGGTATGGCAAATTCCTGTAGGGGGCTACAATGAATTCACTCTATAAATGACCACACGCAAGATACACTACTTATTCTTGTTACAAGTGCACACAGTCCACTAAAGTCACATAGCAGATGAGCCAAGGCGAACAGTGTGATTCACATTAATGACCACATCCTGCACAGGAATGGGACAGATGTGCATAATAACAGTTAGTACATAACGTCATGCAAACAGAGGTCATAGAGAAGCTCCAGTAACAGATAATTACCAATTATTAGCTAAATATTATGGTTTAATCAGCATTAATATTATATATATGAATGGCAATGAGATGCTCAGAGGAACTGTCCATGTGATGTTTGTGGTAACAAAGTATAAATTAATAAATTAATGATAATATGCATTGCATGCACAACTGCCGAATGAGGGAGCTACTAATGCAGATGCACCACATACCGATTCCAGGGAGTTTTGGGATTTGATTCTTGAATGCCTGCATAGAACAAAAAGAAGAATGGGAATCAATTACTGTTTGTAGGTTCGAGGAAATGATACCACTAGGTTGGCAATATGTAATCAGTATAATATTATATCACATAGTGTTAAGGAAGAAATGAGTAGTAACTCAGAAGGAAGAATGATGCAATTGTTAGTTACCTACAGCCATAGCTACGTATATATCTCTATGCCATCATGTATAGAGAGCTGGGTTCCTGCTCAATTACAGTTGTAGCTCAGCAGTGCACTAGTCACTCTCATGCACCAATAGGAATGTGATAATGTACGTGGCTATATATAGGTGCTTTGCCACCACCGGCAACGCATATAGGTGCTTTTAGAATTGCAGGATTTTGCACAGCTTGATGTCCCAAAGCTGTCTGTGTTCGTCACTTTGATGTTGGTGACTGTCAATGCTATTTGTTTCACCAGTGATGAGTTTGAGTCAATCTCACATGCACTTCTGAAGGCAAATGGAGTTCTTTTGACGTCAACAACGTACCACCCTACCACCAACTAGTGCAAATTCTCTACTTGCTGCAATTCACACATGGTGATTCTATTGGAACTTGCACTGAGTGGTGGCGATTGATGTTGTTGGTTGTATGTTGTTCATGCTAGCAGGTTGTGTGGTGATGATGGTTAGTACATCACATAGCGGTCATATCATGGAGGGTTATATGCACCATTGTAGCATAATGGGCAGTACTACTGATTAAAAATAATGAATGATCTTATTTACTTTACCTTGATGGTGAACTTACATTGTATTATACTTAATTGTCAGTGACTGACTCACCCCATCCAGATGAGCAATGCTGCTATGGTCACAGTCAGAACCATAATTAGTAGAACCATCGGAACTACAATAATGGTCACTAGCACAGGAGTGGATAGAGGTGCACCAGTTCCAGGTGGAGTAGGACTGGCTACTGATGATGAAGGTTGTTCCACCTCTGCATGAAATACAGGAAGAAATAACATCTGTGAACATAAAGAATTGATGTTGTCTATCACCAAATTCACCAGAGTGCAAGGATGTGCTGTCCACTGGTAATGATGGTGTTGGAAGTGTGCATACACTTGTAGTTGTACCAGACGTGAAAGCCCTCAAATTAAAAGAACTAATCAGAAGAGTACAATGTCCCATTTCAACAGGAGACAGCTTGTCACTTTGGGTACAGCTGGGTTCCACATTAACTGTGTAATTATTTCCCACTGTGGGGATTGCCCCAACACCAAGTCGTTGTTCACCATAAAACTGTATCAGGAAACAAATGTTATAAACAATTACATCATCACAGGTGCCACACAGAGCTAGTTTGTATTCACACTTACACATGTTCCATTTTCTCTGCTGCATGCTGCAAAGAAAGTGTAATCACTTTGCAAATTAATCTGTTGAATTAATGTGAAGGACACACGTGAGACAGAACATTCTGTGATGTTCACAAGTGGGGAGGCACCTGTAGGACCAGGAGAACAGTTTGCCCATCAGCATATATATTACATAATTATACATGCTGAGAAGTTACACTAGCAATTGTCAAACAGAATTGGAATGCAAGAAAATAAGAATACATATATATAGACCCATGCAGCAGTTTTTACTCCTTGGTATGTATATGCCTACAATGTTATCAAATGGTATAGCAGTAGAAATGCTTGCAGGCCATTCTGCTATGGCTCATCGTACACCTCATGTGTATCTACCTAAAACTAGCATGACTTTATAGAGCTATACATGAAAACCATGCAAGCACTGCATTAAGCTTGGGAGACTCTGATAAGAGTTCACTTGGGTGCTTGCTGGAGGTTCTTAAGTAGCAGTTGCCTCGACAGTCTAAATCTTGCATGGCCAGACCCTACACTCCACATTCGCCATTTCGTAATGGCTGGGTAAAAACTCACTGAATTGTCCAAGGATGCTTAGAGTGTCTCATGGGCAATACTTTGTCTGGGATTTGTCATCACTGTTTGTACAGTATATTAATTTTCTACAATAGATGTTTCACGAGCTGTCAGGAATGTGAAACCAATGCAGAGGTTTGCTAGGTGGACTTACACATATTCGTACTGCATCAGTTCACAAACAACTCTATCTCTGAAAACAAAGTGTTCTTATGAAAGGTTATTTGGTGATGCGCTTTCTGATATCAGCTGCTTTAACAAAGGAAACAACATTTATCATTAAAATATAAGAGCAGAGTAGAAGTGAGTGTGGGCAACAGTGAACTTATTCACCCTTCCAGATAAGAGCAATGAGCATTAACAACCTTGCAGTACACTAGAGAAGGAACAGACGCACCCGAAGAAAATGCCGCCAACCCACAAGAAACAGGTACAATCTGAGAAGAAATTTGTTGGTAGGAGGAAGCTCTGGGGACCAAAAGAACGAATAAGAAGAGTTCAAGGCATTCTTGGTGAGTAGGGTCCAAGAAGCTGAGTCAGCAGAAGTCAAGTGCGTGTTCAGAAGTGAGGAGGGCAGGCACAGATAGTGATTTTAGCTCTGGGAGATGAATCTGTGTTGAAGGTCGTAGATCAAGGGAGCTCGAGCTTAGGCGATTTCTGGAAGATTGAGAGTCACTCTCCCTTTTTAGAGTTAGCAACTGTTAAAGTGTTGAGTCATTAGAGGTGGGGCAGGAGGATGTATGGGACAGGGGCTCAGTTGGGGCAGGAGGGGATGATTTGACAATAGGGAGTGATGATAGATTGCAGGCCGATATTATTGAGTGTATCAATGATGTGCTGGAATGTTGCTAGTTGGTCAAAGGGTGACCTCAATTTAGCAAAGTCTGTGAATAGAAATGACTTCAGAGCCAAAGTTGTAGACTTCAACAATCCCAACATGGCATGTCTAGTGGAAACATGGCTTAGAGGGGATGAAGAGGTAGAATATGATGGGTTTAAGTGGTTTGGTCAGAACAGATCTCAGTTGAATAGAAAAGCAGTGAGAGGCTCGGGTGGGGTGGGAATGTTAGTTAAGTCTTCATTGTGTAAGTTGTGGTCAGGAGAGATTGTAAATGTTGAAGCAGAAGACATTATGTGGGTGAAGTTTGTGAATAAGCAAACAATGGAGGTGATATTTGTAGCTGTATGTTACATCCCACCGGAGGGTTCAAGTTGTGATGTAGATGCTGAGGAATGCTTACAGGTGTTGAGTGACCAAGTAAAGAAATATCCGTTGGTAGATAGAGTAGTAGTATGGGGCCGGGGGACTTAATGCCCAATGTGGTGGTCTGAAGGATATTGACGATGATATGAATAATATGATAGTGGGTGACAGAAAGAGTATTGATACTGTGAAAAATTACCAAAGCGAGTTGTTAATTGAGTGCATGCAGAGTTCAGGTCTGTGCTTTGTGAATGGATACAAGGGCAATGATGACTTTACTTCTGTGTCAAGTAAAGGCTGCTCTGTGGTAGACTATTGTTTGGTTGTGATTTGCTGTGACTACCATGTCGAAATGTGAGGCAGTACTGTGTGTTGAGGAAGAGGGTCTCTGCATACCAAATCACTCTGTCCTGACATGGAAGGTGTTACCAGTGGATTGTGTAGGTAGTTTCAATCGCTGCAACTACGATCCATTGCCAAGTAAGTCCCTGGTGACCAAGTATGTAGGCCCCAAAGGGTACATGTCAAATGAAACTTCCTTCATCCAGAATGTCATTCATGACTTGAAGTCAGTGGCTGGTGACCAGGTGGGGCTTGATGAGATATATGATAAACTCTGTAGTCATGTCTAAAGTCATGTCCATGATACTGAACAACAGACTATCAAGGGCAGCAGAGGAAGAAGGTTTGACAGCTACTGTAACGAACAAGGAAGCAGAGAGGGTGTAGAGAATAGGTGCTATTGAGACAGATGGAAATGCTGAAAAATCACAAGGAATGATGATTGTGTTCATTGACTTCTCCAAAGCCTATGACAAGGTTGATAGGGACAAGCTGTGGAATACCTAGAAAAGTTGGGTGTGAAAAGCGAATTTCTATGCTTTCTGCAATCGCTTTATAAGGGAACTTCTTGCCAAGTTAGAGTTGGAGACAAGTGAAGTAGGGTGTTTGATATAAATGTTGGTCTTCGTCAAGGCTGTGTTCCATCCCTGTTGTTGTTTTCTTTATACAATTTTAATTCAATTCAATTATTATTAACGTGCACCATGCCACACGGTGGCACTACATTATATATACATATATACATATATATGTACAGTAGTATAGTATGTATATATATATAATTTTTTTGCAATGACAGAAATATACATACATATATATATATATATATATATATATACATATATTTTTTAATTATACAATAATTACAATACATATTTACAGATGTAAAATAAAACCGGGTCCATCACCTACAGGTAAACACTAACTCTAACGGCAACAGTCCTACAGAAATTAAAACACTAACCCTTACAGTGAACGGTCCTAAAGATGTCAAAATGAAGAACTACATCCTAAAATTGATGCACAATTAAAGTTCTGGATACACACACTAAATCTTTGACACAGTTTAAGATACTCTAGGGGGTCCTTGGAAATTGCTTGCAGACGTGATATAGTAGTAGGTTGAATAAGATTAGCATGTGTTGCAAAGAGTTTGGGTGGAAGGATGTGAACATGGAGAGAGTTGGAGGTTTGTCAAAATTAATGTAGAGGTGAAGGAGATGCTGGAGTTTATTGCTTGGAGGAAGGCCCAGGAGGAATTGGGCAGGGGATGGAAGTGAAGCTAAAACTGACTGTGTTAAAGAAAATCACCAATCTGGAGGAATGGGCAGACTGTGTGGGGCTGAGCCAGAGAGCTGACAGAAGGATGATGATTAAACTGAGAGGTGGCACAGCTGCATTCCAAATTGAGACAGGAAGATGGTGAGGGTGGCTAGAGAGGAAAGAACATGCAAAGAATGTGGAAGTAGTGAGATAGAGAATGCGGAACATTAGTTGCTGAGTTGTGAGGCATGGAAGAGCCACAGAGAGCCATTGCTAGCGTTAATACAAGAGCACCAGGATGAAGCTGACGATGGCAACTTAGCTGCTTTCCTATTATCCTTTTCATGTAGAAACTATAAAGCTTTATCCATATGATCTCTTATATGTGGCATGCAAGATGGAACTGAGACATTATTACCAATATGAACATAGACTGACTTGACATAACTATGTGCTTGTGCTCATGTGTACTTCACGGTGTTGGTGTTACATTGGACCAATCTTGGTCCTTATACAGGTCGACGCCGAGATGAAACATGAAGGTTCTCACATCGATTCGGAAAGGTATAAACCTACTGCACTGCTACAGCAGCATCTGAGTGGCTGGTTACCTAATTCTCTTCCGAGAACTCACCCTGCTGAAGTCACCATCGATCACGTCGTCCCAATTTGGTCACGTGCTCGTTTACCGCTTCTCGAAATCGTCACGTACCTCGCTACATGCGAATTCAGTTCTGCTAAGGTCTTCCTTCTTAAGTAGGTGGACTCTTAAGAGATACATATCTTTGGAATCCATTCTGATGCCTTCGTGTTTTAGCTTGGAAACCCTAAAATTTAGGAACTTTCTGAGTCGTGGCACGGATGCGCAACGTTTCGACTAGCCGGCGGTATCTCCTTGTATCTTAGTTGGAAACATTGGAAAATCCGACAGACGACATGAGCAGAATGTTTCAAGGTATGAGTAATCCAACTCTGATCCTAGTTCCACTGAGTTTTAGCCTGTTTTTGCCTACCAGGTGGACCTCTCAGTTTCCAAACGGGGGGTGCGCTCGACCCCCTACCCCCCACCCAGCCTACAGGCCTGAACTGGCTCACGTGGCGATCCAATGACATACGCGAGGCGTCCTCGACAACCTTGCGTATTTCGTTGGATCGCTGCGCAAACCCTGTTCTGCTCTCTATTTCCATCTTGCAGACGGACTCTTGTGAGAGGAAGTTCCCTTTGAAATCCATGCTAATATTTTCACATTTTAACACTGGAAAACCTGTAAATTTAGATCGGATAATCTTCAATTGATTGTATTGCAGACCGTGCGCGAGATTCATGATTTGTCCACAGTTTCTGCATTTATAATGTTGCTCACGTAAGTGCGAAATATTGAGGGTGTCATTTCCGTATAGCTGCATGGGAGCCCCGCTTTTGCCTTGTAGCCCCCTCCCCCATTTTCAACCACCTTACATCCCTGCAGTTCTGCTATCATGGTTTTCTTTCTTATGCAGGATGTATCCTTGCGAGAGTTTGGCATGCTAATACCTCCGCATTTTAGCTTGGAACAGATACACATGGGTTATTTGCTATAGGTCTCCAAAGGTCGCTGCCAGCATAGCGAATAGGATACTGATTGACTTACTTTGAGCTCTTGCCAAATGCAAGGTCAACAATACCAGCAGTGACTTGACCAACACCGTGGTACATGGACAATCTTCGTCTCCCATTGCACTCGATCGTCACACTTGGAAGCTGGATATATGCTATGGTACGTATATCTCGTTCAGCCACGAACTCTTTATACAGCATACTCTGATATGATATCACAGCGAGACAGCAGACATGAATGACCGGAATGACCACAAATCGTCATTCTTAGATAATTATCTCTATTCAGCGCACAACATATACACACGCACACACCCTGTGCAGCCGTTTGGGCGCCATGGGCGGACCAGTGCAGATGTATATGTTTCACCCGTTAAGAATCGGTCACACACAATAATATTGTTCGGTGAACAAAGAGAAGATGGCGTCTATCGTGTTGTTGTGGATCTATCTGTTCTCCCTGCTTCGGCATCGCGTTGCCCTTGGACATCGCAGGAATCGTCTTCGCGGCAGTTCCTTTGCTGTTCGTCGTCAGCAGGCTTGGCGCAGGAGTCGTCGTGCACGGTTGCGCTTGCAATCCCAGTTCGCGTTGGTTCTCCCCCCGTTCCAGGACGCAGCGCGCTCCATTCGAGCCCCGCGCCGTTTCTGGGCAGCACCAAGGCAGCAAGGCTTGTGGGAGAAAGACGTGTGCCTCCTCTGGAGAAGTATGGGGAGGAACTATCCTGACTGGGAGGACAGCCAGTACTTGCAGCACTTTCGCGTGTCGAAGGATACGTTTTGGTTCCTTTCCCAGACATATGGCAAGCATTTCAAGAAAGAAGACACTCGTCTGAGGCGTGCAATACCTGCTGCCAAGAGATTAGCCATTGTCCTACACTGGCTAGCCCATGCGTCTAGCTTCTCTCAACTTGCTGCATTGTATGCCATTGGTAAATCAACAGTTGTGTCTATCGTGCACCAAGGCATAGACATTCTGCGTGAGAAGCTAGCTCCAAATGCCATCCTGTTCCCAACAGCATCTGAGCTTGAGCAGGTAATGATTGATTTTGAGGCACTGTGTGGGCTGCCATTCTGCGCTGGAGCTCTGGATGGCACATTCATGCCGATTAAGAAGCCGGAGGAGTTTGGAGACACCTACTTTTGTTATAAGAAGTTTTGTTCAATTATAGTATTGGGATGTGTGGATGCCAGGGGGATTTTCACATATGTAAATGCCGGAAGACCTGGATCAGTTGGCGATTCATACGCTTTTCGCCACAGTCTTTTATATGAGAAGATCAGTTCTGGAGAGTGGCTTGCACATTCTTCTCGGCTTATTGAAGGAGTACATGTGAAGCCGTTTCTGGTGGCTGACTCAGCATTCCCCCTGGACTCTACCTGTATGAAATGCTATGACGACACAGGTACCATGGCCAACTACAAACGTAGCTTTAACTACAGTCTCATTCGGACGAGGCGAGTGGTGGAGTGCACCTAATTATCTCATTATTTATTCATGATGTCATAATTGTATTTATAGCGCAGCAGGAAGTATGGCCGTCGACAAGGTTAGCTACGTACGCAGCCTAGAATTCGCCGTTCGTGCCAGCGCCAAAATTACAACGTTCCAACTAAGCATAGAAACGATTCTGACCGGATTTGAAATGAAATTACGAACCGTAGACTGGGAGCCCACCCGATGGGTAGGCATTCAGCTACTGGGGTCGGCCTCACATATACATGTATGTTACGCGCAAACCTCCAACTAGAATAATTATTATAGTGACCGCAGCATGACGATCAGAGGCTGCTCAGTGAAGGCATCCAGCTCGAAGGCCCACCATAACTCTCCTACCCCCCAATGATCTCAAAGTGAATAGATAGTTCTCTGTGCTTGGGCTATGTTTAATTTGCCTATATATAGCTAGTCTGCCTCCTGAATCGGAGCCTCCTCTCTATAGTATTGCAGACTTAGATTGCTGGATATTGGCTGGAGTGGTCATTTTTCAAAATGTCATGGATATGGGCAATCCAGTTCTCATACCCTTTATCAGAAGCTAGTATACCTGCTAGTATACCTGCTTCAATGAAAATCTGCTTATTTAATCTACCTTACACCAACTTGCTTAATCTAAACCAGAATCCTATGCAGAAGATCATGGTGATTGTTGAAATGGGGAGCCAGCCTAAATCACCTAGAAGAGCTACAACCGGGGCATTTCTGCCTACACCTATAAAGCTTCTCATTAAATAATTCTGTATCTTCATCACTATATTCCTTATAACCCCACAAGAAACTGCTATTATAATATCCAATGATAGGTAAGACAAGTGTGTTATACAGGTGAGTCCATACTTCGAATACTAGCACTCCGCTGCTTCTAGTTTTTGCGATTAGGTAGTTTTCAGCTCTGTTTGCTGATATTGATGTGCTCTCAGACACTACGCTATGTGATTTCAACAAAAGCAAGGCTATAAGTCATGAATGCAAAACAGTTGTCTGTGGCTCTTCCATCCTCCTCTTCAGTCTCTTGTAGAATGACTTGCGGGGGGAAGGTGATCACTGGTCGCCATCAATAGCCCCCCCCCCAGCCTCCTGAGACACTACAGTGTAGTGGCTGGTTGGTGTAAAATCCAATGATTAGCTTTTTGTTCAACCTAGCCAGCCCTGTTTGTTACAATGGCCTACTGTAATATATGCTATGATTTATCCTAATTGCCCAAGATCATTCTCATACTCCAAATTTATGCTGAGCCTCACTGTTGAAGATAACTCTTAATTACATTGTGATCACATGCTCATTGCTCGAGATGACTTTGAATTGGCGACAATGCATGGGATAGGAGCCATATATAACTGCTGATAATCACATCCAGACGTTATCTAGGTGTTGTGTCACAGAAGGTGATATAACAGGTGATGAATTAACTTAAGGGGCTGGTTGGGCAAGAATCAGGGAAGTATGCAGTGGGAGTGACTAACAAGTTAATAGCGAGTACTAAATTGGGCAATGTGACATCATTTCAGTTCAAAATGTGAGACCTAATGTGAATTGTGTCTATCAAGACAGAGCCTCTGGTACAGTCGGGGTTGCTGCTCTAACACTCTGATATTGTCCCAGTCCACAAGGTGGTGGTAGTGGTCCCAAGCATACTTGGCCAGTGCTGAGTTTATTGTTGCAGTCTCCTTGGTTCTCATTTCCTGAAGCATAATCTCTTCTGGCCTATATAGGCAGTAAGGCTACCAGCACATGGCACCTGGTACACCACTCCTCCTGGACCACTTTGGAATAATGTACCAGGTCCTAATGAGTTTGCTACTGTTAGCTCATTGACAAACATATTTCCAACAGGATCTGGTCAATTGCACTGAACTGGATTAGTATAAATTTACTTGTGAAATTGAACATGAAAAAAAGAAATTGCTTAATGTATTCTGTGTGTTAAAGAAGCTGACTCATAACTCCAACATCACCTTGGATATGCTTTGAGAGGGAATAATGTGCATAATGTGGAGAAGATGCGTAATTTGAATGGAACGCAATTAAATGTTCTCAATTATACCATGAGTCTCTACACCATTATGGATATGTTGTTCCTAAATGGCCACTTATCCCAACCACATGATGTTATTTAAAAGATGGTTTCACTCAAAAGACTTACTAGGTAGATAGAGTACATGTGCTCTTAGTCACGAGAGTGTATCATTTCAGTGCGCATGGAAGAGGCACTGCAGTCTTAGAGTTGTGGAGGTTGCATCTGTCATTAGCCTATCAGGTTAGATTTACAATCCAGTCCTGGAATACCTATTCCAAGTGTGTGTACAGTGACGTCAATACATACCTATCTATTGGGGCCATCTTGTAGTGCAGATACCAACGTACATATGTACAGCTATGCAGCTGTACAGCAACTGGACTAAAGGTGACAGACTTCATCCACAGGATACCGATAACAATGCATGTATATCTAAAGGCCAGTAGATCTGCTATAGACACACCTGTTAGTGGACATGCAATATTGACAGTCTGACTGAACTGGTGCAGACACAGCTGGTACAGAGTATACTTGATGGCCTAGGTTGCAAGAGTATGGTAATCATGAAATCTATCCTCAAATGTCTAGTTGTTTGGTGGACAAAGGAGGTGGAATGTAATTGTGTGAAATTATGAAAGCTGAATGCGCTTTTGCCAAAGTTGGATTTTGGGAGGGGAACATGAAGTCCCCCAGTAATGGCATGCCGGGTGTAGTGGCTATGAACAGTGTCAGCCGGCAGGAAAAGCTCTTGAAGGTAAGGTGGGTGGATGCCATGGACAGCCTTAAAGACATGTTGTGCCAGATGAAGTTTGTAGCTCAGAGTAAGAGTTGAAAGGTTGAGTTCTTTCCTGGTCTCAGTTGCAGAGTTGTATGACATCAATCATTCATCCTGCATGGCTATAACCATATATAACACCCTGAGCAGGATTTGCACCATCATCATTCTGTATGTCAAGCTGACAAGGTCTTTGGAACAAAGTACTAGAAGCACTAAAATGACTTTATGTCATCTTCATTGAATCAAGTACACTGTCGTGCAAGTGAGATAATAAGTTACATCATTGTTGTATAATATGGAAGTACGTATAATCTCTGTCAGGCTTAGTGTGTGAATGAGTAGTTGAGAATAAGCTGCATGATGTAATGTTTGATCATGTGGCCCTAAAGGTTACCTGAGGGAGTGCATTTTGTATGATTCACCCCAAGGAGCAGGAAAGTGCATCACAGGCTACCAGGGCTCTCCAGGAATTGGTTGACACTGTCAGCAGAGGCAGTCAAGATGAAAGCACTACATTGGCTGTGAGGCCATAGTGAGTGGTTTACTTAGTTCAAAATGGAACTGTATCATGACTCCATAAGGTAAGTATGTAAGGTATGCCTTGAGAAACATTTGTCTATGCGTCAGCACACACACACGTACACACACACACACACACACACACATGTCATGCAAGTGAGATAACAATGTGTCATGTGGCACTATGGGTCACACGAAGGAGTGCATTTTGTATGATTCACACCAAGCCATAGGAAAGTGCATCACAGGCTACCAGGATTTCCAGGAACTAGTTGACACTATTAGCAGAGGCAGTCCAAACAGAAGCACTACGTACATTGGCTGTTAGGCTATAGGGAGTGGTTTACTTCAAAGTGAAAACTGTATCATAACTCTATAAGGTATGTATGTGCCTTGAGAAACATTTGCCTATTCGTCAGCACACACATACCTACACACATACACACGTACACAAGTACACACACACACACATGTACACACACATACACACACATACACACACACACACACACACACACACACACACACACACACACACACACACACACACACACACACACACACACACACACACACACACACACACACACACACACACAAGCACGGAATGCAAGTATGGGGTATAAATGTTGAAATATAGGTTTGAGATTACATGATGGTATGAACAACTTGAAATAGGGGTCACATTCACCCTCAAACTCAACTAAATAATGCTATGTAACACCTTCCAATTATAATTCATCAATTTAAACTGATACTTAGCTATAATATTACATGCAGCCTCAGTAATAATGTTATGTGTCTATTCCATGCTTTTAGTAGTTATATAATATTTGGTGTATGTATGTCACTGTCACAGGGGACAAAACTGAGGGTGGTGAATGCTACGGTGATTCCCACACTGACTTACGGGTGTGAAGCATGGGCATTGCAGGCAAGACATAAAGGAAGAATACAGGCTACACAAATGAGAGTGTTAAGATGGATAGAAGGGGTATCAAGGTTAGAGAGAATAAGGAATGTGGATCTTAGGGACAGATTGAGGCAGGAGGGAGTTTTGGATCTTGTAAATAGACGGCAGCAGAAGTGGAAGCAAAGATTAGAGGAGATGAGCAGCAGTAGAGTGACGAAGATAGTGTATGATGGTGAGGTTCCAGGAAAGCGCCCTCGAGGAAGACCTAGAATGAGGTGGACTAATAATTTTGCTTAACTTTATATATTATAAACTGAGTTATGACATTATTTTCTAGAAACTCCTGTTGTATTAGGGCGACCTCCCACATGGGAGATAAAACCCTCATGTGCATTGATTGATTGATTGATGTATGTCACTGTAACTGCAGTAACTGCAGTATAGTCAGTTTGTCTAGTGAAGACCCCAAAAGTGGATCGTTATAGCAGCAAAAGCCATGCATGCAGCCAATCTTATTATTATCTACTGTGGTTCTGTTTGTTTAATGTGGTCAAAGCAAACCTACAGTGACATGAGCTACAGCCCACAGGGCACCCTTGTAAGTGTCCTCAGCCACAGATCAAGAGTGCCACAAAGATAGCCTTTGCCCAATAATAAGTTATACGTGAAAGGGCTGCAGGGCATGTGTCTCATTGGGCATGTTCCATTTTCTAAACATATCATGCATACGTATAAACAGAGTTGACACATGCACCTCCACCAGCTCATCAGAGAGCGCACCTATACAGTATACATAAAGGAATGTACAGCCCTGCTGTTTGGTATTGCTTCCTTGTTGTGAGAATCACTTTGAAGTAAACCTCTCACTATGGCCTCACAGCCAATGTACGTAGTGCTTCTGTTTGGACTGCCTCTGCTGACAGTGTCAACCAATTCTTGGAAACCCTGGTATCCTAGGCCTGTGATGCACTTACCTACGGCTTGGTGTGAATCATACGAAATACACTCCTTCAGGTAACCCTTAGTGCCATGTGGTCAAACATTACATCAGCACACATTCACACACTAAGCCTGGTAGAGATTATACATACTTCCATATTATACATACTTCCATATTATACATACTTCCATATTATACATACTTCCATATTATACATACTTCCATATTATACATACTTCCATATTATACATACTTCAATATTATACAATAATGATCTACGTAACTTATTATCTTGCTTGCATGACAGTTGTACTTGATTCAATGAAGATGACATAATGTCATTTTAGTGCTTCTAGTATTTTGTTCCAAAGACCTTGTCAGCTTGACATACAGAATGATGATGGTGCAAAGCCTGCTCAGGGTGTTATATATGGTTATGGACATGCAGGATGAATGATTGATGTCATACTGTAAAACAATGTCATAGGACCACAGCTACTGTTGCATGTGAAGTACTCATAGTAGAACTTTGAAGTACCCATGGCCAGTAGTGGGAAGTGAACACTGTCATTAAATACTTACTTACCATCTGAATGAATGCATGAACCCCAATGCACCAATACTACTGTACATACACTTATACTTCTGTAATAATAATGAACACCATTATGCATTAATATGGCATAGGGAATTGTGTGTTAAAGTTACTTGTATTAAATTACTTGAACTTGATGCATGATACAGGAACAGCAACTTCTCTAAGCCTTGCTGCTCATGTTGGCTGCTGGAACAATGTTGCACACACCCTGGACAAGAAAGGAGAAGTGCATTCTTCGGACAGCCTCAAGCATGTAGAGGTGCCATAGCATGTGCATGGATAGGTATGAGAACAAAATGGCTACTGAGAGAGTACATAGACATGAAGAAGGAGTTGATACCCAGTCAAGGAACTATGTCTTGAGATGTGCTGCCAATGATTTCATAGCAACATGACAACAAGGTCAATTTGACCATCACATATCTTTAGCTATAGCACAGACAACATTGTAGACTACAATAGGAAAGAGGTTGAGGGGAAGCATGGCAGTACATTAGAATAGATCCAGTGACTTACAGATCTATGTATAGCTGACCCTTTAGCAGCTGAACTACCAGTCACTGCCAACTGATTTGTGAGAGCATATTTACAACAAACCCAAGGCCTAGGGCAGTAGTCAAATGAACCAGGTAGGCTAGTGGTCAAGTGGACTATATTATTGCTCTGAGAGTTCTTCAGACAGATTGAGCAAAGGGTTCCTAAACTAAGGCTAGGAGGTGCAGCTTGCAGCTCCTTTGAATGACTATCTCTAGCTGAAATGATGTTCAGGTGTATAATGTCAGCCAATATACATAACCAATGCATGAACACCCACCGCTTTCACTATTATGGTGTGCTTTGATTTGATTTGGAAATACCTGTACAGAGAAGAAAGAAACAGTCACGGTAATGTATGCTGTAAAGAGAACTTGTGAACACTCAATGAATCTCCATTGTAGTAGAAGATCCTGTATTGATGCCAGTGTGGAGTACATGTATTTGAGATAGTTTAATTTAGTCTTCCAACTGTACATGCTATTATACTCTAAAGGCATTTGACAAACATAATACCGAGCAACAACCTAGAACTGACATTGCCTTACTGTTAGAACCCTCGGTCCATTTATGGTTGTGTTTTACCAGCTTCTCTATCAGGATAGTCACACTAGGCACGTACTCTTGCCTAGTATGCAGTTGCCAGAGCTCTGATTAGCAAAGGCTGTACATGACCAACATTCTAGCATGCAACCTGATGCACATCAAACCATTTTGATATGAACATGTGCATATAAAACACCCAATCTTTAATACACCCTTATTATATTCACTCATGCACCCACTCCATCAGCAATGTACTATATATTAGCTTCACCGTTTACCACTGACCCTGACAGGGCGTACGTAGTTGTGGATGCCCCATATTTAGTCTGGTTGCTACCCTTGCATGTGACCTTTTCCATCACACCATTACACACCTAGTTGAATGTGGGTGTGACTTCTCCTTTGTTGTAGCTAGATATGGTGGTGACCATAGTGCATGAACACAAGAATTCCCCAGAATGACTCAGCAGTAAATATTTCCATTCATGAAACTCCACACCGCTGCCCATATAACCACCTATCAAGATTAGAGATACTGTTTGTAGACCAACTCTCGCAAATTGCAGTCACACTATGAAAATCATATATTGGCGTTTTGAGATGTTTCAACCAAATAACAAAGTGTTAGATTAGTATTTAATTTGTCCTGCTTAATCAAAACTTCTTTCATATAGATAGTTTGCACACCAGTGCTGTTGGACTGTCATAACATTCCTTGCATAATCAAATATTGCAAATAACACTGTGTAATACATCACTGCATATCCAGTGCCACACAGTGCAAGCTGCATAAGTGTCTCATGGTCAAATTCTGAGAAGCAATGGTCTTTTTTCCAAGGATGCTATCCATGTTTAACATTCAGGTAGCCATGGTGTGAGTTGGTGAAACCTTAATGAAGTTAAACAGGTACGTGACATGTCATCTGTGTGGTGGTTGTTGTTGGTACTGCAACACTCTGAACTGCACTTACATTTTATGTTGTAGCAGCATGTATGTTAATTATGCATGCCATGCAGTGGCAGACTCACCTGATCCACATCAGCACTGACACTATGGCCACCATGAACACTATACTGAGAAGAAACAATGGAACAACAACAATTGTAACTAGTACAGAATTGGAAAGAGGTGCACCAGTTCCAGGTGGGGTAGGTCTGACTACTGATGATGAAGGCTGTTTGACCTCTGCATAAATTGAAGCAAACATAGCTATAAATAATAATGGAGAATTGTTGATACTGTCTGTAAGCAAACTTGCCAGAATGCAAGGATGCGCTGTCCACTGGTGATGATGGTGTTGGAAGTGTGCACACAGTTGTAGTTGTACCAGACGTGAAAGCCCTCAAATTAAAGAACTGATCAGAAGAGTACAATGTCCCATTTCAACAGGAGACAGCTTATCACTTTGGGTACAGCTGGGTTCCACATTAACTGTGTATGCGCTTCCCACTGTGAGTTGTATTGCAACACTAAATCTTTGTTCGCCATAGAACTGTATCCAGGAAACAAAGAATATTTTATGATTGCATAATCGCAGGTACTACAAAGAATTAATCTGCATTCACACTTACACATGTTCCATTTTCTCTGCTGCATGCTGCAAAGAAAGTGTAATCACTTTGCAAATTAATGTGTTGAATGAATGTAAAGGACACACGTGAGACAGAACATTCTGTGATGTTCACAAGTGATGAGGCACCTGTAGGACCAGGAGAACAGTTTGTCAATAGGGAAGCATGAAGTGATAATTAGCTATGTGCATGCAGAATGTATTATTACAGTTTGCATGCAACTTCAACATGATAGTATGATTATTCACTCTGACAAGGATTGCTGTTTTCTTGATTCTAAATCATAATAATGACAATTAACTTAGGTCAGTGTGATTGGCTATTGTAGTGTATTGGTTCCTCGTTGACTCTAAAGCTGAGCTGTGCACTGACAGATACCTGACTTTGTGCACATGTAAATTGCTGTAATCTGTTCTGTGATACATGATGTTTCATTATTAAGTTACTAAGTTTAACGGGTAATAATTTCTGAGAATTTAGTTATTAGGAAAAATCACTTTAATTGTACTTGATAATACTTTGTTTGTAAAGGCCAGGTTGTTGTTTTTGCTCGAAGTGCTGTAAGTTGTATCCACCATATTCTGGACTATCATTATTAAATTTCAATTGGAAAACAATAACAGTATCATGACTTGCAGGAGGTTGCTTGACAATGGGTAGCAAATAGCTGTCTACTTGAACTCCATAAAATATAGCAAGAAACTGAGCAGCATGCATTAATGCAGTGACTGAGTAGTATATTGTACTTGACCTAAAAATTGCCCATCAAAATAATGTGAGAAATTTGGAATCAAAATAGCTACATATGTATACATCCCAATTTAGACAACAATCCTGTGCATCCTTTCACAGTAAGTTATTATAGTGGAACCCCTATAATGCGGACACCCTTGGGAACAAGAGAAGTGTCCTGATTATAGGGGAGTCCGCATTTTAGAGGTATGGTTTATAAACCCATACGTTATAACAAGTATACATGAAAAGTATTAAAATAAGACGAATTTGTAAAGGTAGAGGTGGTTCGCTTGAGTACTCGACTCCCGCAACATTTCTGCAGACAATTCTAAAGGTTAGCTGTTCGTGCTGAACTTTCCCATGTTTAAAACCCTTTCAAAATCCTTAGTAAGAAATAATAAAAAAATCTACAAAAATTGTAAGGGTGTAGGGATGGCATAAAAGGACAGAAACAAGTAAAGGCTGTTACACAGTGGAGCATTAACCATTGACCCTACATTCAAGGATGTAGGACTATAAGGTGCAAGCTACCCACACCACAGTTGGTCGAGATGTATAGCCCCTACATACAAGAGTTGCACCATATATACCTACAGTAACACCCCTGATGTAGGTTGTGGAGTGGAACTGGAAGTCGCAGCCGGCTGGAAGCAACCGCGCAGTAATTGCAACTGGCACAACCGTGGATAACTTTTGATAACGGCACGCAGGCGAACGCCAGTCAAATATTGTCTTGTATTCACCTTGGAATAGTCATCTGACCGCGGTGTGGAAGAATTGAATCGAAACTGAAGGAGAATTAGGCGAATCACAGCTGGCAAAACGTTGGTGACGTCCGGTGTCACGGTTTATTTTATCCCCCAATTTTGTATCCCCCCAGTTAAAATATACTAGGATGCCTTATCCCCCGACGTTGTATTTCTTTGCTCTTCTTGGTGCACTCTACCCCAGGGGGTTGTAGTGACCTCCATTTAACCCTTCTGGGACAAGTAGTTGCTAACATTCGGACAGTTTCCTCCTCTTCGCATGCTACTTTGCAGCGATTTTGCACCCGCACAACGATTTCCACCAGTTTGAGAAATTGCACGCCTTCGTGCTACTTGGCGCTGCTTAAACACTCCTACTCCTTGCAGTAGGGCCCTCTTGGCATTCTCAGAGCGTCCATGGGACGGTACAAGCGTCCCAGCCATAGTTCACAGACAGAAAATTCCCCGCGATAGTCGGTTAACGCGATAGACGTATTATTATGCATACACCCCAAATGAAGTGCAAGGTTTGGAGATTTGGACGCTTAACAGTCTCCACTAGTAGTAGGTGGTCTCATTCTGTAGTAGGAAGCATTTTACTAGCTTCTATCGTCAGTTCTCTGTCCTTTAATCGACTTTCCGTTACCCGGGGGGATACTTTATACGGGAGATACTTTAAACTGTGACACCGGGTAAAATGGCGTCTTTCTCCCAGAACGCTTCCCTAAGTTCTGGAAACCTCCATTTGTGAACTTGCTCGCGGAGTCATCTAACCTACAAAAGGCACTTACCCGTAGAAAGCGCTGCAGACTGCGGGTAAATTATTCTCTTGCTCTGTCCCTATCGTTCGTGCGCTACAGTTGACGGAGAAGAAGACGACGAAGAATAATAAGACGAAACACGGAAAAAGGCGACGGCGCTTTCTTCACAATAGCACGAGCGGGCGTGGAAGTAAGGATAGCTCTGTATACTGTACAGCCTCCCTTCCTTGCAAGCGGTTTCTTGTGGCGGTTCTTACTACTGTTCAGGAGTAGCACTACCTTCCGTTTGTATTACAGCATACAAAACACCACCACCATGATAGAATAGAGATTCATTACCACGTCTGGACATTGATAAAGGGGGGATTTGTTGAGCACGTGGTACACTTTTTACCAAAAGGCAAAACGTTTCGGCCCCAAAAGAACATGTTCTGTTTTGTACTCTTGTGCAACTGAAGAAGGCCCTTTTGGGGCCGAAACGTTTTGCCACGTGTACCACGTGTTTAACGCTCAACAAATCCCCCCCTTTATCAGCCACCACCATCCCTACATAGACAGCACTACTGTGCTGTCTGATAGACGATTTGTGGCACTCGTCAACTTCTGTGCTGTTCCTGTCACTTGTCAGAGGTAGCGGTGCAAATCACGGAGCGGCCATTTTCTGGCAGCTGATCGAAATGTCCGGATTATCGGGTGGGGTTTATACAGAGTTGTATAGGGGGTACACAGTGCCGAAATAACGTGGTGTCCGCATTTCAAGGGAAGTTTATACAGGTAGAATAGGGCCAATCGTTGGGACTTTAGAAAGTGTCCGCATAATCGAGGTGTCCGCTTTTCAGGGGTGTCCGCAAGGCGGGGTTCCACTGTACTACATCAGATACATAGTCCATAGCATTCCTACACAGAGTAGGCTCAGAATTGCCCTTTGTAGGAATTTGTTGTACAACTTCTAGGTACCCTCTTGTCAGTTAGGTGTGAGGTTAGGAATCATGATGACTTACTTTGAGCTCTGGCCAAATACAAGGCCAGTACCACCAGTGACAACTTGACCAGCAGAGTGGGACATTGATTCTCTTTCCCTCCCATGGCCACCTGTTTCACATACACACTTGCACAGTACAGTTTGTACAAAGTACTATATCATAGCTCTCAGTTGGCCCCATTCCTTTTATATGGGTGCATCTTACAGGCAATGGGGGTGGAAGAAGCCAGAGCTGTTTAGAATGTCATTTGCTGCACCAACTGACTTAGTTACCAGAGTTGTAAATGATCTTATTAACTTGCAATAACAGCTTACTTACCATGGTTTAACAGAGTTGTAAGTTAACAGACTTACTCAGCACTTTTAACCCAAGTAATGAATGTATAATCATAATTTAATCATAATATCAATATTGATATTCATGGTGCCATATACAAACTGTACAAATGTAGGTTTCCTGCTAGGAACACAATGTTTTGGGAATCACTTCACCCTGAAGCAAGGACTGCCCATTGCTCCTACTTTGGCTTGCATGCTGCAAGCTCCAAGGTGTACATACACTTCACTTTGTGCATACTCCCTTTCCTTACCATGTGCAGTTCCAAACGTTGTCTTTCTCCCAGGCATTATTATCTATTGTAGTTGTGTTATAATCAAACTATGGTTAAACCAATCTACAATGACATGAGCTACAGCCACCCACAGTGGACCATTGTAAGTGTCCTTCACTCACAGATCAAGATTTCCTCAAAAAGTGTCTCTGCCCACTAATGTTCAATATTTGAAGGGTTGCAGGATATGAGTCTCATTGGGCATGGGACAATTCACCTATCATGCATGCATACACATAAACGCAGTCTACACTTCTACCTCCACCAGCTTATCAGAAATTGCCACTGTTTATATACATAGAATAGTGCTACAGTCTTGTTGTCTGATGCTTTTAACTGGTAGTATATTAATCAATCAATCAATCAATCATATTATTAGAGTGCACTGCACAAAATGGTGCTGGGACACAAAAAGTCCAATGCAGCACTAGAACACAAGAATCGCAGTATATTTTGTTTCACTTTGAAGGAAGTACATAAACCACTTGCTATGAATTCAAAGCCATTGTAATGCCTCTGCTGTTAGTGTCAACCAATTCCTGGAAAGCCCTGGTAGCCTGTGATGCACTTTCCTGCTGCTTGGGGTGAATCATACACAATGCACTCCCTCATCAGGTGACCCTTAGTGCCATGTGGTCAAACATGCATTACATCAGTTTAATCTCAACTACATATTCACACACTAAGGCTAATGAAGATTGCACTTCAATGCATAAAATTTAATATGTATAATAAATTATCTCATTTGGATGTGCATGACGGCATGCACTTGACGCATTTGCTATATATAGCAGATGTGACACACACTCACGAGCACAAGCCCTGAGCACAAACTAATATGTACATAGAGAGCAAGGACATTCATGTAGCTACATGCAACAGACAAAGCACAGTGTTGCACACAATTACATGTACACAACACATACGTACAGTATACATAACCACTAAACCTATAGATAACTGTACATGTGTACATGGCATATGAAAGTAAACATGTGAACTACACATGGTGTGTGTGTGTGCGTGTGCGTGTGCGTGTGTGTGTGTGTGTGTGTGTGTGTGTGTGTGTGTGTGTGTGTGTGTGTGTGTGTGTGTGTGTGTGTGTGTGTGTGTGTGTGTGTGTGTGTGTGTACTGTAGAAGGCGACAGATGCACAGACACATTTATGCACATACACACAACTTAACAGAATTTATCTGAAACCTCACCATGTTTTGGTGGGCCAGGCAGAAGGTGATAAAGATCACTCATAAAATGGGCAGAATGGATACTGTGAAGTCGATTATTGGGTGTTAATCACAGCTTCATGTAATTCACTAACCAGATTGGGTTCACCTGTTAAATAGAATTAATGGGACTAGTTAGTAATATTCCTATTCACTCATTGTACAAGTGCCAGTGTGTGTGCCTGTATAATCTGATTGTCGTACAATCAGATTATACAGGCACACCCTCGCCCACACAGTGTGTTACGTATTACTGCCATCAAGCTCACAATTTCATGCATAACATTCCCATGCCTAGTAAATTATTTTCATGCATACACCTTTGTGTGCTGGATTGGCACAAACATATCTACAAAATGCGCAAAGAGATAAAGAAGAGATGATATAGATGTGAGCAGTTCAAGAATATATGCGACATAATGTTCAGCATTACAATTTATACAACTGGTTTATGTATATCGGTATACACACTACTTGATATTCTTGTCACAAGTGCACAGTCCGTGACAGTCACATAGCAGATGAGCCAAGGCGAACATTGTGATTCCCATTAATGACCACATCCTGTACAGGAATGGGACAGATGTGCATAATAACAATTAGTACATAACCTCATGCAAACAGAGGTCATAGAGAAGCTCCAGTAACAGACAATTATAAAGATTAGCATACCAATAGCTAAATGTAATGGTTCATTCAGCACTAATGTATATGTATGCCAATGAAATCTTCGGAGTAGCTATCCATGTGATGTTTACGGTGACAAAGGTATTTAAATAAAATTAATGATAAAATGCTTTGCATCCACAACTGCCGAATGAGTGAGCTTCTAATGCAGATGCACCAAGTACCGATTCCAATATCAGGGAGTCTTGGGATTTGATTCTTGAATGCCTGCATAGAATAAAAAGAAGAATGGAAATGAATTACTGTTTGTAGGTTCGAGGAAATGGTACCATTAGGTTGGCAATATGTAATCAGTATAATATTATATCACATAGTGTTAAATAGAAGGAAGGACTACGATTATATTGACTCAGAGGAAAGAATGATGATATTTTAATTGTTCCCTAATGAATGATCTTTGTCATTCTGCAATTACCACAATGCAACGGCTGGACCATTCCTGCAAATACCTACTATGATAACTACATACGTACGTATTTTTCTCTAGACAATTATCATGCAAATGTAGAAAGCCGGGTTTCTGCTCAGTTGTAGGTCAGCAGTGCACTAGTCACTCTCATGCACCAAGCACTACCAGTAAGCATGTGTTAATGTATGTGGCTATATATAGGTGTTTTGCCACCACAGGCAACACAGATAGCCATTGAGCGTTAGTTTTCAGCCAGTTTAGCATTTCCTAATAGTATAGCTCCGGATCTACTACTGCCAGCATCCAATCAGATGGGATATGACTGGGTTCAAATTTGAAGTAGTGCTATTAGGCCCTTACTGATTCCTTCAACACCCAGTTCATAAGTATATGACATTTTATATCTGCACTAAGACTACATTCATTGTACGTATATTGAATACATAGCGGTCATATCGTGGAGGGTTACATGCACCATTGTTGCATAGTGGGCAGTGCTATTGAATCAAAAAGTAATGAATAATCTTATTTACTTTACCTTGATGGTGAACTTACATTGTATTATACTTAATTGTCAGTGACTGACTCACCCCATCCAGATGAGCAATGCTGCTATAGTCACAGTCAGAACCATAATTAGTAGAACCATCGGAACTACAATAATGGTCACTAGCACAGGAGTGGAAAGAGGTGCACCAGTTCCAGGTGGAGTAGGACTGGCTACTGATGATGAAGGTTGTTCCACCTCTGCATGACATACAGGAAGAAATAACAACTGTAAACATAAAGAATTGATGTTGTCTATCACCAAATTCACCAGAGTGCAAGGATTTGCTGTCCACTGGTAATGATGGTGTTGGAAGTGTGCACACAGTTGTAGTTGTACCAGACGTGAAAGCCCTCAAATTAAAAGAACTGATCAAAAGAGTACAATGTCCCATTTCAACAGGAGACAGCTTGTCATTTTGGGTACAGCTGGGTTGTACATTAACTGTGTAATTACTTCCCACTGTGGGGATTGCTCCAACACCAAGTCGTTGTTCACCATAAAACTGTATCAGGAAACAAGTGTTATAAACAATTACATCATCACAGGTGCCACACAGAGCTAGTTTGTATTCACACTTACACATGTTCCATTTTCTCTGCTGCATGCTGCAAAGAAAGTGTAATCACTTTGCAAATTAATCTGTTGAATTAATGTGAAGGACACACGTGAGACAGAACACTCTGTGATGTTCACAAGTGGGGAGGCACCTGTAGGACCAGAAGAACAGTTTTCGTCCATCAGTGTATATATTACATATACATGTTGAGTGGCTAGATTAGGTACTGTCAAACAGAATTGGAACATTGCAGTAGCAGTAGAAATGCTTGCAGGCCATTCTGCTATGACACATCGTGCACCTCATGTGCATCTAGCTAAAACTAGCATGACTTTATAGAGTTACATATGGGAGAATCTGATAAGAATTCACTTGGGATTGGAGCTCGCTGGAGGTTCTTAAGTAGCAGTTGCTGGGAGAATCTCAATCTCGCATGGCCAGACCCTACACTCCACAGTTGCCACTTCATAATGGCCGGGTAAGGACTCACTGAATTGCCCAAGGATGCTTAGAGGTTCTCATAAGCAATACTTTGTTTCTGATTTGTCATCACTGTTTGTCTATGAATTTTTGAGAGTACATGCTTCATGAGCTGTCAGGAGTGTGAAACCAATGCAGAAGTTTGTTGGGCACATTCACACAACAACATTGCAGTACACACTAGAACA
The DNA here is from genome assembly GCA_964019415.1 of Ianthella basta. NCBI lineage: Eukaryota > Metazoa > Porifera > Demospongiae > Verongiida > Ianthellidae > Ianthella > Ianthella basta. Next base: position 3,856,122 of record OZ025876.1, read on the forward strand.
AGACAATTAGCAACACATTCAAGTCCTAGCCATTAAAACTAGTGGCTCGTTTTACACGGTAACTGCACATTACTGCTACAAATGTGGCATTAACTAGGAAATGAGAATGGGAATACCCACCCCCACAATAATTACATCTAACTGGATCAAACTCCATTGTAATGCCCTGGATAATGATAGTGTAACCTTCTCCAAGGTATTACGTTTTGGTAATTGCAGAATTCACAATGGAAAATTATTCAGGAAAGCAAAATTGAGGGTACTGGATACTCTGTGACGCTGTCATTTTCAATACATAGATCTAGGTGAGAGTACAAACACATTTGAACTAAGGAAATGGTTGGATGACAGAGCTAGCCATCTTTACTGCTGAAGCCTTGCTGACCAGCAAGACAATAACTTTCAAATAAGTGGACTAAGGGATTCTCCCAGATCAGCAAGGATCACAAACACACTACATTGGATCCTGAACCATCAAATCATTTCCGGCATAAAGTATATTGTAGTAGTTGTACCTAATCGCCCATCCCTACCAACACTGCAAAGCAGACAGGTTTGGCATCGGTGAAAGATGGTCGTATGCCCTTCAGGTGTATGCCGGTCAATTGCTGTTCCTATAAATGCTACATTCATACGGAATGATTGCTGGGTGTGCAGTAGTCAAGATTCACGAGCTGCTCGACAATCTTGACTCCTGTATGAGACAGGGTTTCCAGTGTTACAATGTTAAGGTATTAGCATGGATTCCAAGTGAAGTTTCTCACAAGAGTCCGTCTGCTTAAGAAGGAAAACTGAACTGGATTTGCACAGCGATCCAATTCTGGAAAATGGGCACATGCCTAAATTGATAATATGTAGTGGTGATTAACGAGGTGAGTCTTCTGAAGTTGAATCGTGTAATCGATGACTTATAGTTGCTGTAATGCAGTAAATTTACCAATGGCTTCGCCAGTGATTGGTGCATCAGACGACTCACCATGATCACCACCATTGTGCTACCAGATTTGGTCATGTGCCCATTTTCTGGAAAATGAAAACCTCCCGTATTTCGCTGGATCGTCATGTGAGTCAGTTCTGCTATGGTTTTCCTTCTTAAGCAGATGTTTTCTTCAGAGAAATGTCACTTTGGAATCTGTACTGACTCCTTCACATTTTAGCTTGGAACAGATACACACGTTTTTGCTATACTTCTCCATAGGTTGCTGCTAGCATAGCAGATAGGACACTGATTGACTTACTTTGAGCTCTTGCCAAATGCAAGGTCCACAACACCAGCAGTGACTTGACCAACACTGTGGGACATGGACAATCTTCGTCTCCCATTGCACTCGATTGTCACACTTGAAAGCTGGATATATGCCACGGTATGTATATCTCGTTCAGCCATGAACTCTTTATACAGCACACCCTGATATAATTTCCTGATGAGTCAGCAGACATGGTGCTTTGTAGCTGTGGAAACCAGATGATATTACAATTGCAACTGCAACTGCAACTGCAACTGAAGACGAAATTCCTGGAATGACCATATATAAACAATCCTTAGTCAGCGCATAACTTATACAAGCATACACCATAGGCCTGTGCAGCTGTTGGGTGGACAAGTTTAGATATGCTACCGCGTAACTAGGGAGGGTACATTGCTATCCCCACCACAAGACATTGTTAAGCATGAGAAGAATTCTTTGTGGCTGGAGGTGACATGTTCACTCTATCACCGAAGAGTGTAAAACCCAAATGTGAATAATAAGTACCAAACGTTCGATAACCATGCGGCTGTACACATCAGTGGCCAGTACAAAACTGAAGGAGACTCACACTCTGATTTTATGCTCTTTGTTCGAGATTAGACTTATGCTATGATGTATCCTAATTAATTGCCCACGATCATTCTCACACTCCGATTTTATGCTTACTGTTAAAAATAACTCTTACTTACATTCGTTTGTGATTTATGCTCATTGCTTAAGGTAACCTTGAATTGGCTACAATGCATGGAAAAGTGCCATATACAACTGCTGCCACTGACACCCAGATATTATCTAGGTGTGTGCGTGACAGAAGGTGATGAATAAACTCAAGGGTCTGGTTGGGCAGGAATCAGGTAAGCATGCAGTGGAGCGACTAACAAGCACAATAGCGAGTAATAAACTGGGGCAATGTAACATCATTTCTGTATGATATGTAAACCTACGATCTAATGTGAATACTGTCCGTAGACCTTTGAAATGACATACGGTTGAAAAGTGTCGATCAAACTCAGGACATCTGGCTTTAGCTGCCAGTGCTCTAGCCACTGAGCTACGACGCCCCGCCGGCAACCACTCGCTTCCCAGCCCCTATAGACTATGCCGTTTCAAAGGTCTACGGATATTAACGACGTAGCTAGATTGTGTCTTGTTTCGACAAGTTGCCTTCAAGGTCTTCGGACGTAGCTCCTTCCATCGGGCCTGGCTGCGTTATGCTTAGTATTCTTTCCTTCTCAAACAATCCACGAAGTAATCATCCTGTAATCTAGCATGATCGAGTGTAGCCAGACCGCTTCCTCCCTCCATTTTATATGGTGACGTCATCGTGTGTATAGTACATCGACACCTGTCAATTGATGCCTCCAGACCTTGTAGTGCAGATGCCAATGTACAATGTCATATGCATATATAGGACAGTGTTTAGTCTCCAATTACCAGCTTATCAAAGCTTTGCTGGTGACCAGGTAATTGGAGAACTAACCCCTTTCTTATGCCTGCGTCCGCTGAGAAGCCCTCACTTCATACATATGTATCTATGCAGCTGTACAGCAACTGGACTCTACAGGTGACAGACTTCATCCACAGGATACCAATAACAATGTATATGCATTTAAAGGCTAGTAGGGCTGCTAAATGCTTTTTGTGGATGTATACAATCTTGCCATTCTGACTGAACTGGTGCAGACACAGCTGGTACGGAGTATACATACATGGTGGCCTAGGCTGCAAGAGTATGGTAATCATGAGATTTTTCCTCAAAGGTCTAGTGGTTTGGTAGACAAAAAAGGGGAATGCAATTGTGTGAATTTATTGATTGCATGAATGTAATCCACTGCCATTACAATTACCACAGCAAATAATCTCAATTCCAATTGGATTCCAATTACTAAGAAAACAAAACTAATTACAGTCAATTACAAATACAATTACCCTTACAGCAACAATGTGCTGTTACAGTGAGTTGTTAGACTGAGAACAAGAGAGTTAATTAATACCATATGTGCATTGGAGGAAAGAGTCTTTGATTGACTAACTGAAGTACATGAGAAGCACATTTACTGCTGTGGATTGAACCTGATACCCACATAGCCGTAAGAAATCTGTGATGGTGCCTCCATAGGATCACTAGGGCTGTCTGTGGGACAGTCATAGATTCCCAGTGATGATCCATCTGGTTCAATACGAACAATCTCTTTATCAGCCTCTTCATCATCAAAAATCATGGAATCACAAACTGTACAGCAGTCCTTGGTTAAGTCATCTCCAAAGAAAGTGTAATCATTTTACAAATCAGGATGTTGAATGAATGTGAAACACACAATCAGTCATGCCATTCTCAGATCAGTCTGGTTGCACTAGAAATGCCTGCAGGTTGTCCTGCTGGTGGTATATACACCAGTGCATTGCGAACATGGCATGCATAGCTACAGCTACAATTAGGGACACTGCATGGCTATACATTCTAGTGCAAGTTTTAACTAAGTGAGGTGTAAGCTTGAAACCACATCAATGATTCTGAATGACACAGTTTTCTATCTGGTGTCGGGGTGCTGAAGTAACTATGTTTTCAGAGAGATGACCTCTCTTCCTACTCACTGTGGTTCATGCACTTGTCATAACCATAGATATGTTCCATTCCTGGAATAATATACTGCTTCAAGTTTTATTAGCTTTCCTAGTGTAGTCTAACAAACAAGTGAGGTCACTATATCAACAGCCACAGAGGAAGGCATGCAGCCAGTTGTCGGAGTATTTGCTGTAGCTAACCAAACTGATGACAGTGACTTCACTGTTAAAATATGGTGTGACCATTGCACTGATGTTCACGCCAGAGGTGTGATTGTACTTCAGTGTGACATTCACACTGACACCAGTATTCACACTGTTGTTCACATCATTTCTGATGGATTAACAGACTGAAGTAATTCTTACACACAAAGATGAGGAGTTTCACTGTGAATTCTGCAATTTCTACAGAAATTGCAGAATTAGCTTAGCCTGATGGTGTGTTGTGCCCAATGGTAGGACTGTGCGTAGTTAAATGTACCATGAGCTAGTTTGTATCACCCATAAAGAACTCTACCAGGTAGTGTATTGTGTATATGGAAATCCCCAATGTAGTGTACCATATCTGTAGTGAAATGTACTATGAATTGATTTGATTGGTTGAGGGTGCTGGTGGTCTGAAACTGAAGCACATGATTCAAGATCCATGATTATGGGATGTTAACCTGGGCCTGTGGGTATGCCAGTTTCTTGAGCGGCCATCTTGATGACGTCATTAGCGGCATTTTCTTATGTATGCCCTAGTTATGATCTAGAACTGGGGACTAGTCACTACACCAAATTCCCTTGTAATCCAATAACTGGTTTATATCCTGCAATCATATTAGTTACACCCATGCACAATTCAATTTGCCAGATAACCACATGTCAGCAGCTGGACTGGTGTATGAATGGTCTTGCGCACCAGACTAATGCACAACTGTCTAGCATACCAGACTAATAAATGACCACTCTACTTTGTACCAATAGTGAATTATAATTCTTGACTTTAACCTACGTACCTGCTCCAATCGCTCGTACTACACTCAACAACCACCGTCAAAGAGAACCATTATATTGAAGTAGGCAGTGATACTTGGCCATATTCATTGATCACAATGGGATTAGTTATATATATATATTATATCTTTAGCCTGTCCATGCACTCATTGGACATTGGACATCATGCACATCTTGTGGCAGGTATTCCGCAACCATATAGCTGCAGTCCTAGGCTCACAGAGTACATGAGCAGTGATGTACATGTCTATTTCTGTTGACTATGTACCTTCATGGGTTCTCCGAGTATTTCCATTTAATTATACAAAGTAATCTCACAACAGGTCGGTATACTTTACAAGTGACTGTGAAAGGAACATGCACACTCTAAAGTGCCAATGAGAGGATGCCTAGAGGTCTCCAGAGGTGCTGGTAAAAGCTGTCTATAGGTCAGTTCTCCTCATAGCTAACTCCTATCACTAACAAACTCTATGGAAGGTGATGGAGAAGAAGGGAAGGGAGGCAATGTGTTATGCATGTACATGAGCAAGCAAACAGTCAGTACATTGCAGGGCATACAGGAACATCCTTGTAGCACAAACTACTGATCTTAATGATACCATCGTGCATGTGTGGCCCTATTGCTATGTAGCGAAATGGGTATTGAAACCATGCATATACTGATAATGACATTAGCAGTTACTGCTTTACAAGACGCCAATTTAGAATGTGAAGTCATGGAAGGGAATGCACTAGTTGTTTAGTACAACTAAGCAGAAAACTAGAACTCGGAATCCATGCAAATTATAGCTAAAAGTGTTGAACTACATAACGTTGTAGCAATGTACCTACCTACCTACGTAAATGCTAAGAAAACAGTGGAAATGCAAGTAAATGTACACTCGTGTACCACCACCCCATTCCCCACCCCACCCCACTAAATGGTATGTTTGATATAATCACAAGACCATGTGCAGTACATATTATGAACCCATGTATATGTTATGCGCAAACCTCTAACCTGCGCAAAGCTGCAATCCGCATGCATGTTACCGTATACATCATTCAATTGTAGTTAACTGTAATCCTATTATGGCTTCAGCAAGGACATCTTCAATTACATTAGTCACACCTATGTAGGTACAAGGTGACCACACATTCCAGCAGGTGGGAGTGTGATTGCATAATTACTGCGCTTTGTACCACAAACTCAACTCATGCTTCAGGAGCTGTCATAGCCAGCCCCTGTAGTTGAGGTTTAGACGTTGGTGGACACAAACATCATTATGTTTTGTATGTATGACACACAACACAAAGTCCATATTGACCTACCACATGCATATATAGTCGAGCTCAATGTTTGGCAATACTGATATTTTGCTTGTTTCTACCACTGGTCTAGTCATACCATTTAGCCATGTATTTGTCACTCTAACTACAACATAGCCAGTTGGCTTGTGGCAGCTCCAGTATTAGATTGCAATTCTGCTATTGATTATAATTTAACAAACTACTCCACCGATTCCATTTCAAACATTTTCATAATAATATACTATACGGAGAAGCCTGTCTAAGACAGCCACCTGTGGGCCAGTTCTAACTGACTTCTATAAAGAGGTGGCTGCTCAGCTTTTTTGGGCCTGGTAGGCTAGCTGTTTTTGAGAGGTGGCTGCACAACACAATGCCCATCTTAGACAGGTGGGCCATACATGCAACCAGCTAAGGTTTAAATTATGTATAATTCTCACAGATTCCCACAGATAGGTGTAACAGAGAATTGCAAAACATTACACTGTTCTCCTGTGAAAATGTCTTACCTTGATGTGCACCTTCTACAGTCATGGTAGCTGTTAAACAGATCAAATGAATATATATGCAATCACCTCACATTTCATTACAATTAGTGCATATATAAGATCAGCAGATTATTAGAAGAATTATGCATGTGGAGAAGTTACTCGAACAAATCTTCCCAACTCATCCTTGGCACAATGGGTTTCTACATCATCATGGCCTCGATAGCCCAACCACACAATGTCATATAAAGGATGGTTTCACTCAGAAGACTTACTAGGTAGATATATAGAGTACCTGTGCTCTTAGTCACAGAGTGTGTCAATCATTTCAGCATGTGCAGGGGAGGCTCTGAAGATTTAGAGTTGTGGGGGTACATCAATCTGTCACTACCCTGAGGCTGTACAACAACTGGAGAACAAGGAGGTGGAATGGGAATCAAATGTCTCAATTACAGGAATGCAATCCACTCTATACCATTCCAGTTATTTCAGCAGATATCTCAATTTCAATTACAATAATTGTTGCTAAGGAAAACATGACCAATTACAGTCAATTACAATAATTGCCAATACCATTACTGCAGCAATGTACTGTTACACTGACTTGTTAGATTGAGATCAGTGGATATATATATCATGCTTTGACAAATGAGAGCTAGGTTGTTTGGTGCTATACATTCATGCATGGCACAAGAGAGTTGATTAATACTATGCGTGAATAGGAGGAAAAGTCTTTGATTGACTGACTGAAGTACACGAGAAGCAGATTTACTGCTGTGGATTGAACCTGATACCCACATAGCCGTAAGAATTCTGTGATGTTGCCTCCATAGGAGTACTAGGGCTGTCTGTGGGAGAGTCATAGATTCCCAGTGATGATCCATCTGGTTCAATATGAACAATCTCTTTATCAGCCTCTTCATCATCAAAAATCATGGAATCACAAACTGTACGGCAGTCCTTGGTTAAGTCATCTCCAGAGCCTAACAGGAAACTGGGACTTACAGTAATATTGACCTCATCCTGGACAGATAATAAAGGGGAAAGATGTGTGTACTAGCTCCTAGGCTACAGAGGATGACAATTAAAGTAATGCATTCATGGTAGCACTATAGTGCATTCAGATATGGAGAATATGGAAACTTTGAGATCTGTGATAATGCAGAGCTCGAGGTACTTACCATTGTAAATGTCACAATGCCATGTGATCTGTTCTGTGAATGCCTGCATAGGTCATGCAGCAAGGAGAAGGAGAACCAATGGGATGGACATGGAATCACTGGAAATGGTATAATAATATAAAACAGCTAGTTTTGACTATAACTATTAAACACACAGTAAATATTGTTATAAGAGTGGGCTGATCATATGCACTAACACAAACAATAATGTTGATTGCTTGCCATTCAATATATTTTGAAAGTCAGAATTATATAGTTACGCTAATGAAAGACAACGTTCAGAACTACACATGGTAAGGAAAGAGGGGGGAAGGGAAAAATGGCAGTGAACCGGACCAGCACCGGCAACCTCCAGATCTTTAGCCGACCCTTTAGCAGCCGGGTCACTGGTCATCGCCAACAGCCATTGATCCATTCCCTCCTTATATACTGTGGATTGTGGAATGGATCAATGGCTGTTGGCGGTGACCAGTGACCCGGCTGCTAAAGGGTCGGCTAAAGATCTGGAGGTTGCCGGTGTTGGTCCGGTTCACTGCCATTTTTCCCTTCCCCCCTCTTTCCTTACCATGTGTAGTTCTGAACGTTGTCTTTCATTAGCGTCACCATGGTACATAGACCATCTTAATAGTTACGGTAATACGCAACTAACGTATTGTATTGAGCAACGTAGTTAACTATGGATTTCTTCCACGCACCTTCTACAACAGTTACTGTATACACCCTCATGCCATATATCTTACACATTATGGACTCAACACTGACAAAACTTTAAAATGTTCATTAATACACATAATTATAATACAGTATTGCTGTATCACACATTGTATAATAGTTTTGTAATACTTCCACCACCATCTAGTTCCAATTAGAGCAGGTGCAATAGCTTTACTGCATGATCAGGTTATCCAAAGATGCTATTCATGTGTATATAAGGTTAGTCTGGCTTGCTAGACCCAACTTCACACTATCACGCAGGGAGAGAAGTAATGAGAAGTAGAGTTTAGTGAGCCAAACTAATATACAGTAGGGTTACATATCATGCACTGCAACTGTACGTGTGACTTGCTGCATGTAATCATAATCAAGTTGTATTAGAGCAATAACCCTTAACATGTGTGCTAGTTGTCTTCGGCAAATTGTAGCGCTTCAGGAACAACTATTAATATTTGCGTTTGAATACATGTATACAGATTATGAAATGGTAAGGGGGTTATTGGTTATCAGCTATCATACATGCCAAGGGCAAAGCTGAAGGACTAGGAGGATAGGAGAATATTTGTAACCAAAATTTCAAATTGTGTAATGGGCAGTGAATAGAATGTGAAATTGTTGACCAATATGATTAATCCATCAAATAGCAGTTGTATAAAAAAAATCAGTGCCGAATCAAGGTTTATAACAGCCAATGTCCATCACAGCAACTATATTTGCTATAGTAATGAGTTAGACAATAGAGGAAACTACAGCCACAAAGAGCAGCATGTACACTGTAGTCCGAGAAGTGAATAGTTCATAGGCATTCTCTAGGCTAACTTGGGAGAATGGATCAACTTTGCAGTGCATTCCCACAGGCTGGTAGAGGTCGTAAATGAGCTGTGTCATTTCCACAAGCTTCTCCACTGTCATTGCTATTCTGCTAATGTTTCCACCAATACAGCACTGTGGCTGCTACTTTTGCATCAGTGCTACCACATCTGCTTGCTTTAACCCTATCTCATAATATATGCTTCGTCAGTTGCTACTGTTTTCTGCTGTTTTAACCATTTCTTCATTTATGGCTACTGTTTCTGTTGCTCTAATTTTTGATACAGGTTCGTATCTGCATTATAGATTGCACTGTAGGGGTAAGGCTCTTGAGCGAAAACATCCTGCCACCAGCTCTCCTTTTTGCTGCTGTACTGCTCAATCAAACTCCCATTTTATATGCTCTCTCGACTTTCGATGTATGCCCTTATACTGTACATTTATTCAAGTGAAAGTAAGATCACAGAGTGATACACACACTTAACCTCATCACTGGAAATGACCACACATTAAGGAAGAATGAAACATCATTAATTAATTCGACTCACCTCATCCACATTAGTAATGCTGCTATGGTCACAGTCAGTATCATAATTAGTAGAACCAATGGAACTGCAATAATTGCCATTAGCTCAGGAGTGGTAGTAGTTGCATTAGTTCCAGATGGGGTAAGGCTGACTACTGAAGATGAAGAGTGGTTGACCTCTAAATGAAGTATATGTAAGAAAATAATATCAGCACACAAAAAGGGTTGATGATGTCTATCAGCAAACTCACTAGAGTGCAAGGATGTGCTGTCCATTGGTAATGAGGATGTGCTGTCCACTGGTAATGAGGATGAGCTGTCCACTGGTAATGATGGTGTTGGAAGTGTGCACACGGTTGTAGTTGTACCAGACGTGAAAGCCCTTAAATTAAAAGAACTGATCAGAAGAGTACAATGTCCCATTTCAACAGGAGACAGCTTGTCACTTTGGGTACAGCTGGGTTCCACATTAACTGTGTATGTGCTTCCAACTGTGGGGATGGCTCCAACACCAAGTCGCTGTTCACCATAAAACTGTATCAGGAAACAAGTGTTATAAACAATTGCATCATCACAGGTGCCACGTAGAGCTAGTTTGCATTCACACTTACACATGTTCCATTTTCTGTGCTGCATGCTGCAAAGAAAGTGTAATCACTTTGCAAATTAATTTGCTGAATTAATGTGAAGGACACACGTGAGACAGAACATTCTGTGATGTTCACAAGTGGGGAGGCACCTGTAGGACCAGGAGAATAGTTTGTCAATAGGTATGCTCAAAAGAGTCTGACAACGATAATGCAAAATATTATATATCAAGAATACATGTACCCATATATTTAGCACTGCAACACCATGGCCACTATGGACACAGTAATCAGTAGAATTAATAAGACTGCAACAGTTACCCCAGATGCCAATTCACAATTTCCATGTGAAGGCTGCTTGACCTCTTTATGAAATACAAGTGTGAAATAACATACTTTAAACATGAGAAATTAATGGTATCAATTAAGTTAAACCAACTCACCAGAAGGCAAGGATGTGCTGTCCACTGGTAATGAGGATGTGCTGTCCGCTGGTAATGAGGATGTGCTGTCCGCTGGTAATGAGGATGTGCTGTCCACTGGTAATGAGGATGCGCTGTCCACTGGTAATGATGGTGTTGGAAGTGTGCACACAGTTGTAGTTGTACCAGATGTGAAAGCCCTTAAATTAAAAGAACTGATCAGAAGAGTACAATGTCCCATTTCAACAGGAGACAGCTTGTCACTTTGGGTACAGCTGGGTTCTACATTAACTGTGTAATTACTTCCCACTGTGGGGATTGCTACAACACTAAGTTGTTGTTCACCATAAAACTGTATCAGGAAACAAGTGTTATAAACAATTACATCATCACAGGTGCCACACAGAGCTAGTTTGTATTCACACTTACACATGTTCCATTTTCTCTGCTGCATGCTGCAAAGAAAGTGTAATCACTTTGCAAATTAATCTGTTGAATTAATGTGAAGGACACACGTGAGACAGAACATTCTGTGATGTTAACAAGTGGGGAGGCACCTGTAGGACCAGGAGAATAGTTTGTCAAATAGGTATGCTCAAAAGAGTCTGACAACGATGATACAAAATATAATATATCAAGAATACCTGTACCCATATATTTAGCACTGCAACACCATGGCCACTATGGACACAGTAATCAGTAGAATTAATAAGACTGCAACAGTTACCCCAGATGCCAATTCACAATTTCCATGTGAAGGCTGCTTGACCTCTTTATGAAATACAAGTGTGAAATAACATACTTTAAACATGAGAAATTAATGGTATCAATTAAGTTAAACCAACTCACCAGAAGGCAAGGATGTGTTGTCCGCTGGTAATGAGGATGCGCTGTCCACTGGTAATGAGGATGCGCTGTCCACTGGTAATGCTGGTGTTGGAAGTGTGCACACAGTTGTAGTTGTACCAGACGTGAAAGCCCTCAAATTAAAAGAACTAATGAGAAGAGTACACCGTTCCATTTCAACAGGAGACAACTTGTCACTTTGGGTACAGCTGGGTTGTACATTAACTGTGTATGTGCTTCCCACTGTGGGGATTGCTACAACACTAAGTTGTTGTTCACCATAAAACTGTATCAGGAAACAAATGTTATAAACAATTACATCATCACAGGTGCCACACAGGGCTAGTTTGTATTCACACTTACACATGTTCCATTTTCTCTGCTGCATGCTGCAAAGAAAGTGTATTCACTTTGAATATCAGGCTGTTGAATGAGCTCGAAGGACACATGCGGCACAGAACATTCTGTGATGTTCACAAGTGGGGAGGCCCCTGTAGGACCAGGAGAACAGTTTGGTAATAGCTACGCTCAAAAGATTCTGACAACTAAAGTACAAGTTATGATATCAGGAATACATGTACAGTGTACCCATATATGTACGTAGCATTGCAACAGCCTTGACCACTTACTGTATCTGTAATTAGAGTCTGCCTTTTCAGCTGGTAGGAGTAGAAATGCCTGCAGGTCGACCTGCTATGGCTAAACACCTATGCATTGAGAACTACACGGCAAGTAGAGCTATGAAAAGGCATGCTGAGAAGCATTGGCAAGTTGAGTCTGAGGGATTCTGATGAGTGTTGACTTGTGCAATGGAGGGATTCTTAGCAGTAGTTAGTGCCTATATGGGGAGTGTTGCAATTGGTCCCACGTGGCAATTGCAAGGCCCTATCCTCTGCTCTGCTACATAACGACCCCATGGAGAGTCAGTGCACTTGTCCACACAAAGAACTGCCTTGGAAGGCAGCATACAACCAAACCCATAATTATGCTGTAATGGACTCCCTCCAGAAAATCCAAATGTGCTGGCAAATATGTACAATAGAGAATTAGCTACACTCAGCCAAAATAAACCTCAGTTGATAATCCACTTTCCTGCTTGTAACTACACCCTGAAGCTGCAGAAACTCATTGTTGTGTTATGCAGTATTGGGGATGGCTTGCTCGAACACAACAGAAGGGTGCAAGTTCAGGATGTTGCAACCTCAAGGGCCTATGTGCTTAATTGTTCAGCAGACAAAGATGCTCAAGGTCAGAATATCCTGAACATGTACCCTTATGCTGTGTGTTTTGCTTGACCCAGTCTTCCTGTTCAGCTACATCCATGCAGTTCTTTGGTGATATATAGTGTACTTCCATTGTGTTTTGAACAGATGCCATGTTATCTGCAGAGTCAACACAACTTTGCTCAGCAACCAAAGCATCCATTCTAGTGCAAACCAACAATTGGCACAACTAAATATGACACTAAATCCATTCAAACAATGATTTTTTACCTTAAGGCTATTAATTTTAACCGGTACTAATTTTAGCAAGCAGTTTGATGAGAATGAACAGAATTATATTATTAATATGTATGAATGATTAACAAAATATTTATATAAAATTATCAACAAAATAATGTATGATAACAAGGCATAGATAATTAAAATATTAATGATAAGTATAATTTATGTGATGAAACATTGATTGTCAGAATACATAGTGAAAAATAGCAAGGGACAAGATGATGTATCGTCAGAATATCGTTAGTTAATTGCGCTCCACCCGGCCCTCGGACATTGCAAGGTCCACAGCACTCATGTCGATTCGGCCTGGGTGGTGATAGGTTGACCGTGCACTCCTGAGGCATGCAATAGCTGAACGCAAGAGGGCAAAGCTGAGGCGGTAACGAAGCAATTCCACCACCATGCTGTAGGTGGAGTGGTGCTTCTCGGCTTGCAAGGCTGCCAGCCTTTGGAAAAAGTTAGTTGCACAGGGACCTGCTCCACCGGTGCAGGACAGCACTAAGGGTACAAAGGAGGCATGCTCCACCTCACGTACCCGTTCTTCGTACTTGCGCCTCTTCTCACGCTCATGCCGCCGATAGCAGGCTGCTGTCTGCAGGGTTCTGTTCGAGGGGGCATAGGGGTTAAAACCCTCACATCAAAAAATGCCCTCTCAAACCTCCCTCCCAGAAGCCACTTGCTGCAACGTCTAGTCTGGCATTGTCCTCAGTCGCAGCACTGCGAGTAGACAGTGTCTCACCCGACAGTGCTTGCAGGTGTGGCTCAATGCACACGTCATGGCATACCTCGGTGAGGAGGCTGGCGGTGAGGTCGCGTACTTCATTGTGCTGAATGATTGTGACTCCTCCGGTTGGACATGAGAGAGCATGGTCTGTGGTGAAAGCTGCACCGCAAACACACACTCTTGGCAGATCGGCTGGTGTCCAGTTGTAGCGAAGGCAGAGTGCATCACAAAATGCACTTATGTGAAGTGCAAAGCCATGGGCAGCAACTGGGAGGGCAGTCACCCAGCTGTAGGCACCCTTCTTGCTAGCCAGTTCAGCAGCTCTCTGTAGGTGTTGGGGCAAACAAGTCTTCAGTTCAGCAGCGGCCTCCTCTTGATGTTTGCGTCTTTCTGTATGCAGTGAGGACTTAATGGATTGTTGCTCTTGTCTGGAGTCTCCAATGTCATCCCTCTGCAGGGTGATGATTGCAGTCAGGGGTGCCGTCAGGCGCAGTGAGAGTGTGTGCTCCTCAGACGTGGTTGTTGGGTCCACCATGGTGAGCGGGAAGAGCCAAGTGCTCACGTTCCAGATCAGAAACTCCATTCTGTCCAGTCAGGGCCGGAAGGAAGTGCTGGCGAATGGAATCCTCAAGTGGCTGTAGCAATGGTGCGACCCCCTCAATGGTTCGCAGAAAGTACACCCAGTGGCCAATGAGGCCATGGGTGAATGCTGCAAAGGCTGCGTGGGGCTCTGACTTGGCAATGGATGCAAGCTTGTCGAGCTCAGCAGTTCACGTAGTGACCTTCTCCTGAACATACTCCTTGATGAAGGATCCTGTTCCAAGGGCTGTTCCAAGGTGACGTTTGCCTGTACATGTGACATGAACTCCACTTCCATCAAAAATTCTCTCTGCTTCAGATAGATAATCTGCCTTCACCACCAACCATGTCTTGCTGCTATTCACATGGTACCCATAGGCTGGACCCAAGTCAGCTAACCTGTCCCACCATGTCCACAGCAAGTGTAGGCGTCCACCGGCAGAGGCATCATTTGCGAACCAGAGCTGCTTGATGTCGGGGATGCTTACTGCTTGAATCAGTGGTGTGACACCCAGGGCATACATCGCCATTGCTAGCGGATCACCCTGAGTGGTCCCTTCCTGCGAGAAAATTGTCTCATCAGCAACAAAGAGTTCTGCATTCATTTGGTAGATGTTAGTCAAGGCAGGTGCAAGGCAAGGGCAAAGGACCTGGACATTGCGTAGGGTTGCTGCACGATTCAAACTGTTGAAAGCATTACTTGCGTCCACCAGTAGAACTCCTTCAGTACTCTCGCTCTCAAAAATCATTCGAATTGCATGTACTGCAGCTTCAACTCCTGCGTCCTGGCCGGCACAAAGCTGAAGTGGGCCTACAGCTGACTGGATGTCAGACTTTGTCACACTCAGGATTGCCTTGCTGATAATTCGACGTGCAATCTCACTGATGCCGATGGGTCTCACCCCAGGCTGCTTGTCGAGGGGAATCAGTCGGCTGGCAATAAAGGCTGTGAGACCAGATGGGTCAACATGTTCTGTGCTGATGCGCTTTGTCACGGCAGCAAGAGCGTCACATGGGTCCCTAGAAGCACTTTGGAATGCTGTACACATGCGGCGCCACCCTGCAGCATCCACACCCGATGGCCTGGCTGAGCCATGAACTCAGAGGGCAACTGATCGAATTAGGTCACCATTGACTGTCTCAAACATTACTGGATGATGGTGGCAGGAGATCGAGTGCTGGGGTGTGCCAGTTGTGCAGGGGGCTGCTTGTCCTTGAGGATGTCACAGACAGATGTACCTTCAAACTCTTGCATCCGTGTCTCGGTCAATGCTTGAGCCGCTGTCATTCGTGGTCGCTAGATTTTCACATCTCTGCGGGTTCGTTCTCAAAGGATGACAGTCAGTGCATGTTCTTCCCGCCTTAACACAGGCACACCTAACACAACGACCAATGCTCATGCACGAGCAGCATGTCGGCATTTTTCAGTCTTCTTAGGTGCCCGGTAGGAGGAAAAACACTGAAGCACTACGAGACTGCCGCAAAGGAATCTCCATGGATCATGGGTCTAACAACCGGCCGTCATTTTCAACTTTCAACTACTGCTATTTTAGCAAGCAGTGCAAAACTCGCTAAAAATTGCACCTGCAAAAACTTCAACAGAGATTTTTGACGCAAAAATTCAAATTCATTGCAATTCTTAGTCAGGCGTCGCGTGACCCCTCCTCACGGAAGGGTCAGGTTAAGTCTAATACATTGACTTGTGCAGCACGCCACAATGGTTGCGTGCCCAATCAGATTGCAGGAAAGGTGTGAAATATTTATCGGTCGCGTGTTCGCAAATGGCAGCAGACCAGAGCATGGACCAGAGAGTGTTATACACTGCGACGGAAGCCATCCAGCGCCTTGGTTATTCTACCATGAAGCCAGAGCAACTTCAGGTCGTGTCTGGCATCGTTTCTGTGAGGGATGTTTTCGCCGTTTTGCCGACCGGTGTCACAGGAAATCCGACCCCCCCACTTTACGGTATCACCGTGTAGAATTTCCTAGGATATTTGGTATCCGGATACCGAATATCCTCAGGATAATCGGTATCCCCGAAGGTACCCCCTCGCAGAAAATGGCACCCCCTTCTTTCGCCGCTTATCGACGATTTGCTGCTATGCGCTCGGCGACTTCGACACATCTTTGACTAGTTTGCGACTTCTTTGCCACAATGCACTCCACAGCTTGGCCACCTCTTTGACTAATTTGCAACTTCCACAATGCGTGCAAAATCTTCCACACTTCGACTTCGCGCTTCTATACGGACGGCTATATAAGTGGATACTGCCGTGAAGCACTCAACTAACCGTCATGGAGGGAATCGAAGAGCCCAAAACAGCAGAAGAGAAAGCCACCGTGAATGAGGAGAGCAACATCTACGACGAGGCACAAGACTACCTAGCGAGAGCAGTATTTCCCGCTGGTAGCACGAAGCAGGACAAGTGCATTATTCGCAAGAGGGCGAAGAGATTTAAGCTCATCGAGAAGATGGTGATGTGCGATGGCTGCCATGAATGGTACCATGAACAATGTGAAGTAATTCTTGTAGGTGCATGGACAAATCCAGATTTGAAGTGGTACTGTGGTCTTTGCAAACTTAAAGTCTAACTTCATTTTTTTCCTGTGAATGCAATACAGTTATATGAAGTTTGAGTCACATAAGCCAAGTACGTATGTATGTGCAAACACAACCAATCACCTGATATTTGGCATGGGGTATCAAATTGACTAGGATGCTTGGCATGGGGTATCAAATTGACTAGTATATTTGGCATGGGGTATCAAATTGACTAGGATATTTGGCATGGGGTATCAAATTGACTAGGATATTTGGCACCCAGGATGCAACATTTCCTGACTTTACATGGGGGTACCAAATGTCCTAGGGGGGTGCCATATTTCCTAGGATATTCGGTACGGGGGTGCCATATTTCCTGGGGTACCAAATAGCCTGTGACACCGGCTTCGGCAAGAGCCTGTGCTACGCATGTCCGCCGACAGTGTTCGGCCTGGTGTTGCCGGTAGAAGGAACATCTACAGTCTTTGCTGTCGCTCCTTTGACGGCTATTTTGAAAGATCAGGTAAGTGTCGTGAGCCGTCGCACGTACTTGCGGCCACAAACGAGGCATAATGTTGCGCAATAATTACATTCCACAGCGCATAATTGCATTCCGCGTGGACAGGTCAATGTATTTAGACCCCTGACCCCCTTCCGTGAGGAGGGGTCACGCGACGCCTGACTATGCATTATCTGATTGCGAGTGCAGTCAATCACACTGTACGTACGTACGTACCCTCGAACTGTTCGTAGTTTTGGCGCGCGATCGAGAGCAGTGTCCTTATAAGCCACCATAAAGCGAACTAACTGGCTAGAGGACTGTACACACGGCGATGGAGCCGTGCGGCGCAGCCCAGACGGCATACCTCGCCCAAGTAGTAAGGTGCTACTAGTTGTCGAGTGGTGTAATAGAGAATAGGGTTACTCTAAGAATCGTTCGCAAATCAAACATTTCTTGTTCATCTGTGACTTCGCGTAGCGCGTCTGGACGGCCATTTGTGTGTTGGGAAACCATCTTAACAGTAATAGTTATTTTAAGCGAAACGGCATTACCAAATAAGGACTTCCAAGACGCTCAAACATGGCTGCGTTGGCTGTGGAGGAGGTCGAGCCCGACGCAAAGCGACCTTGCCCTCCGACTGTGAGTCTAAGTCCTTTGAAGAATACTGGCGACCTTCTAGAGAGGTACACTGAAGATACAGCTAACGTGATCTTCGTGGAGAAAGGTACCAAGGAGAGGCTGCTAGCTCACAGACAGGTGCTGTCAGTTGCTTCTCCTGTCTTCTTCAGCATGTTCGACGGAGACTGGAAAGAAAAAAGAGAAAAAGAGATTCCAGCCCCAGAAGGGTACAAATGGGAATCCTTCAAAGCAGCCATCACTCTCCTGTATGGTGAAGAGGTTGAGGTGGAGGAGTCTTCCATCCCTGACATCTACAGGGTAGCCCACTTGTACGACCTCAGAGCAGTGATGTCTGTCTTAGCTCGTGCGCTCTGTCGGTGGGAAAGCGATCTACTGGACACTGTGGTGGAGTTGTGTGTCCTTGCACAAGATGTGCCTGATAGAAATGATCGTGTATGGAAGGCTGCAGTTCGGCACATTGCAGACTATCTGGAACAGTTGAGTTCTTCAGATGTTGCCTGCTTATCGCATGGAACAATGTAAATGCTTGTCGAGTCTGATGATATCTGTATTACAGAGCTTGCTCTCCTCCGCATCCTCCATCAGTGGACTAACACTCACGAAGATATTACTCTGTTACAGATGAAGCAGCTGTACTCCCACATTCGTTATGGCACCATACCTTACAAAGATCTAGCAGAATGTAGCATGAATGGTCATGACAACCTCAAATCAGCCCTTGAGAATAACCAGGAATTGTCACTTGATCGTGTGAGAAACAACTTGGTCCAGATCACTCCTCGCTCAGGTCAGAAGGAGATCTTCCAGGTGTACCCAATGACCCAAGGGGTCAGAGCTGTGGTTAAGCCGGGGGGGGGGGGGGGGGCTGATAGAAGTTGCAAATGTATCTGTTAGTCGAGCTGTTGGTGTAATCTACTATGGTAGGCAAGAGATCACTTTTAATGTGGACTTGGAAATGGACGAAACAAGCATTCACAATCGCTGTGAGTGTGAACTTAGCAGTCTAATGGGCTGTTATTGACCCAACCATAGGAGGAAAAATCTGCAGGCAGTCCTTAAGGAGAGGTGTCCACATAAACATAAGATGAACGACAAGCCACGGGGTCCACTCTATAATGATCATGTGACTATCACTCTCAACTTCCTGCGCTGGACTGTCGTGCTCAATCAGTCAGGTGCTCACATCACGCTGCGGAGTACTGATTTGCCAAGAGCTACAGGTAATCCTTGTGCGACTATGAACGTGGACTTAAGTTGCTTTGGTGACTATCCATGGTTATTTGTATTTGGTGTGCACTGTCAGTTCCGGCCGCATTCACTTAACTATCCATCCTCCCGCTTTGTAATGCATCATCTTATTTCTGTAATACCTTACCTCGTCTTTGCAGATGTATTCAAACTAGGTGTGTGGTATATTCACGCAGTAACATTGTCTTTATGCACAAATGCTCACTTTAAGTGTATCTTATTCAGTGAGACAGTTAGTGTGAACAATTGAGTTCTTCAGACGTTGCCCGCTTATTGCATGGAACAATACAAATGATTGTTGATGTGCTGATTTGCGCAGATTACAGAGTGATCCCTGTGTGATCGTAAATATGTACTTACTACCCCCTGACTCCTTTCCATGGTTACTCACTCAGGGCCATAGCACCCAGTCCGGCCAATCTGGCCATGGCCGGACTGGTGTTTGCTGCTGGAACAAAAATTCTAAATATTGAAGCTATGCATTTTAAACACACTTTCAAATTGGGAGGGGGGTACTGGCCTAAGGTTACTGTAGTCACCTATTATATATCACCCTGTTCGTATCCTAGGTAACGACTACCCAGGTATGGGAACTGTTGCAAGGTTGCATAAATCCAGTGTACATGGATGTATGCATGCATCATGGTGGTATATATTTGTACATGGGAACATGTACATAGCTTGAATGAGCATATGCATGCAATAGGATAGTGTCTCCTGTGGCAACCCTTGTTATTGCACACTCACATGTACACTTGCACTATAATACACAGGCAGAGAAACAGGGGATGGTAGCAAGACTGCAAGCGCGACGAAATGTTGGCAGATGTAGGGATGGTGAAAACGTATTCAAAGTCAGCACATGTTAATGACCTGGGTTTTGCATGGACCGCCCCTCCTCCTGTTTTTGGAGGAAACATTTTTACACACCCTTTGCATTGATGGTGTCTTCTAGTCAAGGGAAGGAGAGATTTGTGCTGTCCAGCATCCGAGAGACAGCCAAAAAAACACTAGATTTCATTTATAATGCGCTATCTTCTTATTTCAATGCCTAGAATTGCTCCAAAAGTACTCACAGAACATCTTAATTTCAAAATTTTTCCTGGGGGGCATGCCCGCAGCCCCCTAGTTTGCGTCACATCATCTATGGCCTGACTGGTTTTTATCTTGGTGCTATGGCCCTGCGAAGTCTGCCGCTTTGGTCGCTTTGGGAGTGTCTTTATGGGCTACCATAGGCAATGTAGAGAACTAGTCAGAACGAATGATAACACTAGCTAGCGGTCTCTCTACTTTCCCCAAAGAGATCAATGTGATCTCACAGCCTTGCGTACGACCTAGCTAAGTAGGCCTGAGCGTCTAGTTAGCTAACGACAAGGTGATCTGCGAAGGGATGGATCGGGCGTAGCTATGTTATCGTGACAAGTTAATGTACACACTCGTTTCTGTATGCATTGATGAGACTTCAGATATTCAGATAGATTAGCTAATTCATCCGGACTCACGCTGACTTACTTTGAGATCTTGCCAAGACTGCCAGTGCGAGCAGCAAGGTGATCAACTGTAAAGGACGTTCATATGTTTCATATCCCATGGTCACTTGTCCTTTATCTTTGATTCCAGATACGTACGTTTGGATGCGGTCTCTTACGAAGTGCCAAAAGTAGATCACTCAACCCGCTGTACGATATACGGTAAAAGTACTCCTTCTTGGGTTGAATATCTTGCCTATATGCTCTTAAAATAACCCTGTGGTTTACTGTCATAACAAGTTGAATGGGTCAATTCCTAGAACAAAATGTACTGCTTCTATTTAAAATACATTTTCTAGTGAAACTAATGAAGTCACTGGGTGCCAGACACCTGGCTGTCTATTGGCCACCGTATATAGATGTAACAGCTAATCAGCAACTGCTAACCATACAGCAAACAAAAATGGACAAAGTATTCATTTTGTAATAGATCAAATGTTGTATATGATATATAATTGTTTGTGCTATTGTGGTGTGTGTGCGTGCTTTCATATGTCCTATTCTTACAACATACACTTGCAAAAAGCAAACCAATGAAAGGAGCAAGTATTCTGAGTTGGGATAGAAGCCCACTATTTTTATTGAATTGTTTCCTTAATTTATCTTTAACATCTCAAATTTATTGAAACATTGTCAAATTTGAATGAGTTCTCTGAGTTCAATGACTCCCGCAAGTAAAACAATACAAGCGGACAACAGCACCTTAACAAAACAACCAACTAACTGAAAACTATACATGTGCAATTCTATTCATACGTGGTCCGTAACAATATTCATGCATGACTACTACTCCAACTTAAAACATGGGTACACTCAGTAATAACATGTAATAAGATTATTTGAAAGCTGTATTCACACTGTTGTTCATATCATTTCAGATTGAAGTAATTCTTACAGTTCACTGTGAATTGTATGAGTGCATAGACACCTTGGACATAGCCTAGCCAGATGGTATGTTGTACATAGTGGGAGGACATTTTATAAGTATACTATTGGCATAGTTTAATGTACCGTGAATTAGTTTGTGTCACATGCACCCACAAACATTCCCAGATATACCTGGTGGTATGCTCTTTGCTATGTTACGATAATCCTCAAGGTAGTGTACCATATCCACAGTGAAATGGATACTGTACATGTGAAGTGATTAGTCTCTTAGAAACCGTTAACGTTCCTAGAAATGGTAGGTTGTGTACATGCACCCAGTGCAGTCCCTTGTATGGTATGGTTGATGTGAACATCCCACTACAAATGAGTGTGCTCATAGTGGCAACAAATTTGGTGTGATCATCATTCCCTGTTTGTAGCAGTGAATTCCTAGAAGATTGTGCTCCCAGTCCATATATGGCATGACAGCTGTATGATAGTTTCCTACTTAAAGTGATATCATTCACACATGTACCTGTTGCCACCTTTCCTTTAGACTTCTTATCTGCATGCATAAACTTCATCTTGGGGGAGGGGCACTGCTGTCTCCCTCTCAGGTGACCAGTTAATTTAAATTCACTCATTCACTCATTTGCTCTTGTAAGATGTTTCATATTGTTCAAACTGTTTTACATATCTCTCCATTCTTATCACTGCTATACACACCAGCTAGTGGACCATACATAACTATTCAATGCATATTTACACTGCATTGCGCCTTACATAGGGACTGAATATTGTAACTGAGGCTTGTGGATTGACAAAGTAATGGGTCACTAGGTTGACAAAAATTGTGTTAGTGCACCTTACTACTGAGTTCAGTAGAAAACTGTAAGTGTGTATGCACAACCCATACTCCATTTAGCTCTTGCCATGATTTACGGACAGTTGGTTAACCATAATTTTGATTAATTCACAGCTAGCTCTACACTATTGATTATTGTCATGTCCAGACATCAGACAATTCAATTCAATTCAATAACCAAAATGGATACATCTCCAATACTGGAGGTCATCCCTATACTTATACACTGATATGTTAGCATGGCAAGTAGTTAGTTATACGATATAGAAGCTATTTAAAATTATCTGTCCATCTTGAGCGTGGTCTTCCTCTTGGTCTCTTCCCCTCCATCTCTCCAACAAAAACTTTCTTTGTTAACCTCTCATTGCTCATTTCTTCCAGTCTAACCCTCCACTTCTCCTGCCTTCTCTTCACTGCATCCAAAACACTTTCTTGTCTCAACTTCTCCCTAATGTCTACATTTCTCATCCGATCCAACCTCGTCACACCTTCGATCCGCCTCAACACCTTCATCTGGGTGGCCTGCACTTTCAGTTGCTGCTGCTTAGATAGAGTCCACGTCTCACAACCGTACAATAATGTTGGCATCATTGTGGCATTCACTACTTTCAGCTTAGTGCTCCTGCTCAATTCCTTCCTTCTCAGTACTACATCATTCAACCCTCCGATCACCCGTGTTGCACCCCCAATCCTTGCCTCTACTTCCTTCTCCATTCTACCATCACTACTAATCATCACACCCAAGTACTTCATTACGTCTACCTGTTCTATTACCTCTTCATCAATTTTGACTTCACATTCCTCTCTCTTCCTTGCAATCCTCATCACTTTAGTGTTTCTCCAATTCACCCTCAGCTCCCACCTGCTCAGCACATCACTCATCACCTGTAAATTGTGCTGTAGCCCTTCCACTGATTCTGCCATTACCACCATGTCATCCGCAAAAAGGAGTAGCCCTACATCACCAGTTGACAACTTCACCTCCCTCAGAAACTGCCTTCTTGCCTCCCTCGTCACACTGTCGATAAACACATTAAAGAGCCATGGTGAGAGAGTGCAACCCTGCCTCACACCTCTATGCACCTCAAACAACTCTGATTCCATTTCCCCAACTTTCACCTTGGCCCTTCCGTTGACATACAGTGCCTGAATTGCCCTTAACAGCCTTCCTTTCACCCCATAAGCATATAGCACTTTCCACAACTTTTCCCTGCTTACATTGTCGTATGCCTTTTCCAGATCCACAAAAGCCATGTATGTTTTCTTATCTTTCTCGATGGTTTTCTCCACAATTTGCTTGACTGCAAAAATTTGGTCATTGCACCCCCTGCCAGTTCTGAAACCTCCTTGCTCGTCCATCACTTTGTCAACTGTTGCCATCTTCACCCGCTCATTCAATACCCTCGCAAACACCTTACCAACAATACTCATTAGACTAATTCCTCTGTAGTTTGCACACTCTAGTCTGCTTCCTTTCTTGTGGACTGGTACTACCACTGCATTCTTCCAGTCTCCAGGGGCTACCCCCACTCTCCACACCAAATTGAATACATCTGCCATCCACTCTATCACCACTTCACCCCCTGCTTTTAACATCTCAGGCAGAATCCCACAAATACCAGGTGCCTTTCTCATCTTAAGCCTCTTCACCCCATTTCTCACTTCCTCCTTCATTATTCCCATATCATCCTCCTGCATTGCCTCACTACACTGTGTGTCTGAGAGGGGCTCTCCCACTTCATGGAATAACTCTTCAAAGTGCTCTTTCCACCTGCCAATGACTTCAGCCCCCTCTGACAATACTTGACCATTCTTACCATTAATGCGAGTCATACTCTCCTTTGTCATCCTGTTTCCATTCACCCTAGCCCAAAAACGTGGCTGATTACCTTTTGCATCCTTCTCCAATTCCTTCCCAAACTGCACCCACTCATCATTTTTAGCCTTTCTGACTAATTTCCTTGCCTCTAGCTTTGCCTCATTGTACCTTTGCCTAGCTTCTACATTGCCAGTGTCCAGCAGCCGCTTATACAGCACTTTCTTCTTTTGCACTGCACTCTTCACCTCCTCATTCCACCATCTTGTTCTCTTTACCTGTCCACTTCTCCACCTCATTGTCCCACACACCTTCGTTGCCGCCCCCACTATACCTTCTTTCAACTCCTTCCATGCCAATTCAACATCCTTTCCTAATGCACACCCACCAGCTCTAGCTTCCTCATACAGTTCAGCAATCACTGCCTGGTATTCTCTTCTCACCCTATCATCCTTCAAATTGCGAATTTTAATCTTCTGTCTCCCCCTCACTTGACTACTGTTCTTCACTCTCCTAGCCTTCAGCTTTATCTTCATCAACACTAGGTAATGGTCACTTCCTATTTCTGCCCACCTCACTGCCTTGACATCCATTACCTGCTTCCTAGCCTCCTTTCCCACCAAGAAGTAGTCAATAAGGGACCTGAGCCCTCTGCCTCTACATTCCCAAGTGTACTTATGGATTCTTTTGTGTGGGAACCATGTGTTAGAAATCCACAGATTGTACTCATTACAAAACTGCAGCAGTCTCCTCCCATTCTCATTGCACACTTCCTCACCATACCTACCAAGGACTTCACCCCAGATACTTGTATCATCACCCACTCTAGCATTCATATCTCCCATCACAACCAATAAGTCACCACTCACCACTCTTCCAACAGTCTCTTGCAGCCTCAAGAAAAACTCATCCTTGCTAGCATCGCTACAGTCCTCGGTGGGCGCGTATACTTGCACCACAAACAATCCAGACATCAGACAATGTATTGAAATTTTTGCGTGACTAAGGTCAAGGTATTCTGTCAGTCTCCATACATTTCTGTGAAACCATTACATCCTCTCAATTGTGATTAACTCACAATACCAATTATCAGCAAGTAGCTATATACATATAATATAATGTAATTTTCTAGCAGAATTATTCAATTATTTTCTACAAATATATAGTGATGGTATTCAATAATTTGATGGTATTCCATATTTAATAATAAATTCTATCTTCTACAATTTCTCAACAAGATAATGTGACCTAGAATTGGGGACTAGCCACTATCACTGATTCCTTAATTAATAATCCAATAGTTGTGGTCTTTGTGTAATTCATCAGCTACTCTTGGCTACATGCACCAATGCACATGCCAGATAACCACACATGTTAGCAGCCAGACAGGTGACCACTGTACTTTGTAACAATAACTCTTTGACATGGTCTCAAATTGAAAGTGCTGCCACTGCCAGTTCCCATAGTATGCATTTTCATATATTTATCACAATTTTATAAACCTCTGTGGACTTGTCACAAAGGTCAGTTGCAAGGCAGTCTCTATACACTTGTGTGACCGGCCTTCTTGGGATATCATTCATTCTGAACAATGCAGGCACTACATTATTCTACTTCACTTCATTAATGCATACCTGCATCTCTGAGGATGAGGTTGTGGGTTGAAAAGGCAAGGGAGTAAGATAAGCCTGGATGTATCCAATATCTATAGCCAACTCTAGTCAGTTGAGCCATGGTCACTGCCAGCAGCCAATCAATCCATTCCCTGTTAAAGTGCTAGATAATCACAAGTAACTGGTCTTCTCTATTGTAACTTTTCTTTAGCCACTTAGTTTAATAATGAACCCAGGCACACATGCGCCACTGCCTGTGATAATATACAACAAGAATGCACTAAAATATACATATAAATCAGATTGTGAGTCAAGGAAAATTTTATATATGAGCGTGCAGTCTGTGAGTTTTTGTTGCATTAGGTATGTGCATGTGACTCTGTGATGGTTAGTTCAATGGAATCTGAGAATTGGGGAATGAACTGATGAACTAAAGTGCTAGGTAATGGAGGGTGTGCATCCATCCAAGTCTCTTTTGAAACTCTCAGAGCTCTGATGAACATTAGTTTCTTTGCCACTTCTGCTAACTGAAATGGCCTCTGTACCAAGGTGATGCCGATGAAGCAGCTATGTATTTACTTATAAGAAAGGGAATTGATGGCTCATGGCAGTGGCGATGGTTCTTGTGAATTTGGTTACTGTTTTACTTTCTTCCATGTTCCTTACCATGTCAAGTTTTCTAACTTGCCAACAATAGCAAGCTGACACCAGAACCTCAAGACTGATATAATATTACAGTGTTCATTATTGCATAACTATACTTTGCTGCATGCATCTCACATGGTTGTACAATAAATCCATAATTGATGTTGTATTGTAGAGACTCATTACTACATTGTTGAACTTGAAATGGGGGGAACTGTTGAGCAATGCCCTTGTAGTATAGAAAGTCAATGAAGACACAATGTTTTGGCTGCAGTGGCCTTCTTCAGCTGTTAGTTGGCCAGTTCTATAATATTTAATTATTCTATCGTACCACCATCTAGGCCTACATAGAGCAGCTGCAATATATAGCTTTGCTGCATGCACAGGTATATCAAAAATGTCATCCATGAACAGTGTGAGACATGATATGATGTGAGTTGGAGCATGCAACTAGATATAATTAAATTGTAAAGATGATAACCCTTAATCAGGTGTTGACGGTTGTCATTGGCAACTGCAGCACTTCAGGACTTAGGATTATTGTGTAGACATCTCATATAATGAAGCATTGTATACTTACATATCAGTGACTGCATGGCTCACTTCATCCAAATGAGCAATGAAACTGTGATCACTGTCAGTACCAAAATCAGTAGAAACAATGAAACTATACAAACCACGAAACTACGATAACTGCAGCTAACTGAGAAGTGGAAAGAGTTGCACCCACTTCTGGGTAAGTACTGATGAAGGCTGTTTGACTCTGTACAATACGATATGTAAGTAAGCAATATTTTGTGTACACATAAAGAATTGATGATGTCTATCAGCAAACCCACCAGAAGGCAATGATGTGCTGACAACTGGTAATGGTAATTCACACACAGTTGTAGGTGTGCTGGATATGAAAGGCATTACACTGTACAATGAAAGAACTGATCTCAAGAGTACAATATTTTGTTTCTTGCGGAGACACCTGCTGGTCACTTTGGGTATAGTTGGGTCCAACATTAACTTTATATTATTTGTCTTCCACTCTGGGGACACTGTCATAACGAATTTGTTCTTTCCCATAATACTGTACATGGGTAAATGTGTAGCTGTGGACGCGGGTGGAATTGTTTATCAAATGTCTCAATTATATTAACTACAGGAATGCAATCCACTATATGCCATTCCAATTACTTTAGCAAATATTGCAATTCCATTCAAATTACAATTCATGAGAAAAACAAAAATAATTACAGTCAATTACAATAATTGCCAATATGATTACTGCAGCAATGTACTGTTACACTGACTTGTTAGATTGAGATCAGTGGATATATTTATCATGCTTCGACAAATGAGAGCTAGGTTGTTTGGTTCTATACATTCATCCATGGCACAGGAGAGTTGATTAATACTATGCATGAATAGGAGGAAAAGTCTTTGATTGACTGAAGTACATGAGAAGCAGATTTACTGCTGTGGATTGAACCTGATACCCACATAGCCGTAAGAATTCTGTGATGGTGCCTCCATAGGAGTACTTGGGCTATCTGTGGGAGAGTCATAGATTCCCAGTGATGATTCATCTGGTTCAATATGAACAATCTCTTTATCAGCCTCTTCATCATCAAAAATCATGGAATCACAAACTGTACGGCAGTCCTTGGTTAAGTCATCTCCAGAGCCTAACAGGAAACTAGGACTTACAGTAATTTTGACCTCATCCTGAACAGATAATAAAGGGGAAAGATGTGTGTACTAGCTCCTAGGCTACAGATGATGACAATTAAAGTAGTGCATGCATGGTAGCACTATAGTACACTCAGATATGGAGAATATGGAAACTGTGAGATCTATGATAATGCAGAGGCACTTACCATTGTAAACGTCACAATGCCACGTGATCTGTTTTGTGAGTGCCTGCATAGGTCATGCAGCAAGGAGAAGGAGAACCAATGGGATAGATATTATAAGCTTTAAGATGGTCTATGTGCCATGGTGACACGAATGAAAGATAACATTCGGAACTACACATGGTAAGGGAAGAAGGGGGGAAGGGAAAAATGGCAGTGAACCGGACCAGCACCGGCAACCTCCAGATCTTAAGCCAACCCTTTATCAGCCGGGTCACTGGTCACCGCCAACAGCCACTGATCCATTCCCTCCTTATATACCGATGTGGGTGGGCTCTATCCAGAGCCTCCTTTGAAGCTCCCACACCAGGCACTGACTAATCATTGACACTCGGAAATGTTCGAGCTAGTTCCAAACGTTATCTTTCATTTGTGTCACCATGGTACATAGACCATCTTAATTAGCATTTCTGATGGTTAATGCTCCACTGTGTAAGAGCCTTTACTTGTTTCTGTACTTTTGCCATTCCTACCTACACCCTTACAAGTTTTGTAGAAAATTTTCAATTATTTCTTTAAGAATAATAATAAGATGAAAGTGTCGAGGTCTTTTTCGGCAGGAGCGCTCAGTTTCCCTTGGAAATAAAGTTAGTCCTGAGCAGTATATAACTGACACTTCACCATGGGTAGCCTTTTCGCTGGTTTTTGGCCCAATATACACAGTAATAACACTAATTTTTGTTTGTATTACAGCATATAAACAACCACCACCATCCCTACATAGACAGCACTACCGTGCTGTCTGATGTTCATCTGGCTCACCTCATCCACATTAGCAATGAAGCTATGATCACTGTCAGTACCATAATCAGTAGAAAAGATGGAACTACAATACTTGCCACTAGCTCAGGAGTGGAAAGATTTGCACTAGTTCCAGTTGGAATGGATGTGCTGACCACTGGTACTGATGGTGTTGGAAGTGTGCACACGGTTGTAGTTGTACCAGATGTGAAAGCCCTCAAATTAAAAGAACTAATGAGAAGAGTACACCGTTCCATTTCACCAGGAGACAGCTTGTCACTTTGGGTACAGCTGGGTTGTACATTAACTGTGTATGTGCTTCCCACTGTGGGGGTTGTTCCAACACCAAGTCGTTGTTCACCAAAAAGCTGTATCAGGAAACAAGGGTTATAAACAATTACATCATCACAGGTGCCACACAGAGCTAGTTTGTATTCACACTTACACAAGTTCCATTTTCTGTGCTGCATGCTGCAAAGAAAGTGTAATCACTTTGCAAATCAGGCTGTTCAATGAATGTGAAGGACACACGTGGGACAGAACATTCTGTGATGTTCACAAGTGAGGAGGCACCTGTAGGACCAGGAGAATAGTTTGTCAATAGGTATATATGCTCAAAAGATTCTGACAACTAAAATACAAAATATTATATATCAAGAATACATGTACCCATTTACTTAGCATTGCAACAGCCTTGACCACTTACTGTATCTGTAATTAGAGTCTGCCTTTTTCAGCTGGTAGGAGTAGAAATGCCTGCAGGTTGACCTGCTATGACTAAACACCTATGCATTGAGAACCACACGGCAAGTAGAGCTATGAAAAGTATGCTGAGAAGCATTGGCAAGTTGAGTCCGAGGGATCCTGATGAATTCTGACTTGTGCAATGGAGGGATTCTTAGCAGTAGTTAGTGCCTAGGGAGTATTGCAATGGTCCCACGTGGCAATTGCAAGGCCCTATCCTCTGCTCTGCTACGTAATGACCCCATGGAGAGTCAGTGCACTTGTCCACACAAAGAACTGCCTTGGAAGGCAGAATGTAACCAAACCCATAATTATGCTGCAATGGGCTCCCTCATTAGAAAATTCAAATGTGCTGGCAACATACATATAATAGAATGTTAGCTGAACTAAGCCAAATTAATCTTAACTCATTCACTGTGACTGAGTGGTCAGTAAAAGGCGGAGGACTTACTAAATTCATTCAGAAAGGTCCATGCACATATGCATATACGCACAGACATAGGCTGCTTCAGCCGAAGTGGCTTTAAGTCGGGCACTTCAGACGCTTCGCCTATTTCGGTAGTGTCCTTATGGACCACCATACACTTTACCCTGCCAGTCACCATAAGTGCCATTTCTGACAGAAGCCATGTGATGGTGTTCATGGCTGACCTGAATTGTGTATGCTGAGGTTTGCTAATTGACTAAATGCTGAAAAGGTTGGTGTGACACACCAACCTTTTCAGGACCGGGTGCTACGCCTATGTGTGTACGAGTATTCTTCATTTTGTATTTCCAAAGTTGCATAGCCATTTAAACTGTATATAGTTCATTCAAGTGAATATAGCTTTCCAGCAGCAACCAGCTGCTGTGTGGACTTGTGAGTCCCTACATTTTGTGCTTCGGTGTACATGGATCATAGACACACACACACACACACACACACACACACACACACACGCGTGCGCACGCGCACGCGCACGCACGCGCACGCGCACGCGCACGCGTGAGTGTGTCTATACTGCATATACACCGAAGCACCATGATATGAGTGAGCATGATTCCAGCACAGAATGTAGGGACTCACAAGTCCACACAGCAGCTGGGCTGTTTAGTGGAACGCTATATTCGCTTGAATGAACTAGATACAGTTTAAATGGCTATGCAACTTTGGAATACGAAATGAAGAATACTCATACACGCCAATCTTCTCAGCATTCAGTCAGTTAGCAAACCTCAACGTACAGAATTCAGGTCAGCCATGAACATCAACACACGGCTCCTGTCTTGACAGGTATACATACATACGGTGTCTGGCAGGGTAGCGGGGCCGAAGCGACCGCTGTTCTTTCTGCAACTAAAACAAAATTCTGATGGAATGGAACTGGGAGTGTGTTCAGCAAACGTACTGAAAATGGAGGCCACAAGCCTGATTAGATGACCATCTGCGATGATGGCTCAGCAATCCATTCTGCATGCACAATGGAAAACATGCCCATAACAGACTCATGTTAGTCCCTTTCACGTGCCACGTTTCTCAACAGGTCTTCATGAATCTGGGGTACTTCAGGCTCTTCTGTTGTTTCGATGTAATCAGATGGCTAGCTTGGAGAGGATCAACTAAAAGTCAAGCTTTATTGGTGGGAAGTGGGTTTGTAGCTGTTAACTCAGAGCTGCATGACAGCTTCAACACTTGACGAGTGCAAGATCTTTCTTGGAGTGATGAGAATGGCAGGAAAGCATGGATTCCCTACAATCAAGCTGTTGAGAAGTGGTGGGGTGTGTCTCACAGTGAGCCTACAAGACTATAATGACTGTATAGTTCCTTAACATTTATCTTTTTAGCTGATGACAATATGAAGGAACTGTTGGAATTTGTTTAGCTCACATAGAAGTTCATGGAAGCATTAATTATTACTACAATGCTCTGGGATCGATCTGTGACCAGTAAATCCTGAGAGATGCATGCACACATGCACATGTACTACTTGCAGGTAACACATCCTCCCCTCCCTTCCCTCCTGTACAATGTGGTCCCTACTACATAGTCTGGTACGACTACACTGCTAGCACTGCTTACATCATGCATGAGATTTCCTTCCAGGAGGGTAGTTTAACCAATACAGCCCTTGTGGTTGAGGGTTGGATAATGCCGGCACAGTTAAGAGAATGCATGAGGGAAGGGATGGGAAGAGAAGAGGTCAGAAGAGCTGGCTTCACACTATGTGGAGCCAGTCACAAGACTGTGAGCCTCACCCACCACATGCCACTTCAAATTTGTTTGCAGCCCACACATGCATGCTTGCACACTAATTGCACATTTAGTATACACACATGCGTGGCAAATCGCCTTGATCGATTTAGAGTTTAGAGGGGGGGGGGGGGGGGGGGGGAGGGAGGAGGAGCTAGGAGGGACTGACTGCTGGTAGTCCACTATTTAGCCCCCTGTTGTGCACGTATCTAATGTTCCGGTAGCCAGATCACCAAAATATATCAATTCTGCAAAATAGCCGATATAAAGAACACAACCATCATAGCTAACCCTAACCATAGCGCTGCTATAAAATGGCATATGCGTCACTGAGACTTTCGCTGAGCTGTTGAAATAAGCTGTCGTATAATACATTCCACAATTCATTCAATACATTCCGCTTCGGTCGCTTCGGGAGTGTCCTTATAGGCCACCACATCCGTCGCTTTGGCCGAATCGATGCCGCTTCAGTCGCTTTCGGTCCCTTAGGCCGAATCTACGCCGCTTCGGTCGCTTCGGGAGTGTCCTTATGGGCCACCATAGCCGTGTGCTCCCTGCGCATGCGCGAAAGTCTGTGCGTGTGCTGAAAACACATGCAATGGATTGACACCCCTGACAATGTAGGGAACTAGACATGGAACGACAGATAACAGTAGCTAGCGGTCTCTCTACCTTCTCCAAAGAGATCAGTGTGATTTCACAGCCTTACGTACGATTTAGCTAAGTAGGCCTGAGCGTCTAGTTAGCTAACGACAAGGTGATCTGCGAAGGGATGGATCGGGCGTAGCTATGTTATCGTGACAAGTTAATGTACACACTCATTTCAGTATGAATTGATGAGACTTCAGATATTCAGATAGATTAGCTAATTCATCCGGACTCACGCTGACTTACTTTGAGATCTTGCCAAGACTGCCAGTGCGAGCAGCAAGGTGATCAACTGTAAAGGACGTTCATATGTTTCATATCCCATGGTCACTTGTCCTTTATCTTTGATTCCAGATACGTACGTTTGGATGCGGTCTCTTACGAAGTGCCAAAAGTAGATCACTCAACCCGCTGTACGATATACGGTATAAGTACTCCTTCTTGGGTTGAATATCTTCCCTATATGCTTATAAAATAACCCTGTGGTTTACTGTCATAACAAGTTGAATGGGTCAATTCCTAGAACAAAATGTACTGCTTCTATTTAAAATACATTTTCTAGTGAAACTAATGAAGTCACTGGGTGCCAGACACCTGGCTGTCTATTGGCCACCGGATATAGATGTAACAGCTAATCAGCAACTGCTAACCATACAGCAAACAGAAATGGACAAAGTATTCATTCTGCAATAGCTCAAATGTTGTATATGGTATATAATTGTTTGTGCTATTGTGGTGTGTGTGCGTGCTTTCATATGTCCTATTCTTACAACATACACTTGCAAAAAGCAAACCAATGAAAGGAGCAAGTATTCTGAGTTGAGATAGAAGCCCACTATGTTTAATAAATTGTTTCCTTAATTTATCTTTAACATCTCAAAATTATTGAAACATTGTCAATGAGTTCTCTCAGTTCAATGATTCACGCTTGTAAAACAATACAAGCGGACAACAGCACCTTAACAAAACAACCAACTAACTGAAAACTATGCATGTGCAAGTCTATTAATACGTGGTCCGTAACAATATTCATGCACGACCACTACTCCAACTTAAAACATGGGTACACTCAATAATAACATGTAATAAGATTATTTGAATGCTGAATTATTTGAATTCACATCATTTCAGATTGATTAAGAGATTGAAGTAATTCTTACAGTTCACTGTGAATTGTATGAGTGCATAGACACCCTGGACATAGCCTAGCCAGATGGTATGTTGTACATAGTGGGAGGACATTTTATAAGTATACAATTGGCATAGTTTAATGTACCGTGAAGTAGTTTGTGTCACATGCTCCCACAAACATTCCCAGATATACCTGGTGGTATGCTCTTTGCTATGTTACGGAAATCCTCAAGGTAGTGTACCATATCCACAGTGAAATGGATACGGTGAAGTGATTAGTCTCTTACAAACAGTTAACGTTCCTAGAAATGGTAGGTTGTGTACATGCATGCACCCAGTGCAGTCCCTTGTATGGTATATATGGTTGATGTGAACATCCCCATTACAAATGAGTGTGCTCATGCACAGTGACAACAACTTTGGCGTGATCATCATTCCCTATTTGTAGCAGTGAATTCCTAGAAGATTGTGCCCCCAGTCCATATATGGCATGACAGCTGTATGAGAGTTTCCTACTTAAAGTGATATCATTCACACATGTACCTGTTCATCTCAGAGTAACCAGGAAATGCAGCAGCTGTTATGTATTAGAAGTGCCACCTTTCCTTTAGACTTCTTTATCTGCATGCATAAACTTCATCTTGGGGGGGGGGGGGGGGAGGGGCACTGCTGCCTCCCTCTCAGCTGACCAGTTAAATTCACTCATTTGCTCTTGTAACATGTTTCATATTGTTAACTGTTTTGCATATCTCTCCATTCTTATCACTGCTATACACACCAGTGGACCATACATAACTATTCAATGCATATTTTAGCCACTATCACTGATTCTTTATTTAATAACTCAATAGTTGTGGTCATTCATCAGCTACTCTTGGCTACATGCACCAATGCACATGCCAGATAACTACACATGTTAGCAGCTGGACAGGTGACCACTGTACTTTGTAACAGTAACTCTTTGACATGATCTCAAATTGCAAGTGCTGCCACTGCCAGTTCCCATAGTATGCATTTTTATAAATTTATCACAATTTCATAAACCTCTGTGGACTTGTCACAAAGGTCAGTTGCAAGGCAGTCTCTATACACTTGTGTGACCGGCCTTCTTGGAATATCTATCATTCTGAACCATGCAGTCGCTACATCATTCTATTTCACTTCATTAATGCATGCATGCATCTCTGAGGAGGAGAATGTGGGTTGGAAAGGGAATGGAGTAGATATGGCAAATCTAGATGTGTTGTTGCACTTTTGTAGCATAGTTATAGTGAAAATTAATAAATAGTCGACAGGAACCTATCTGCTCCATCATTTGAAGTAGCTTGTACCACATTCCCTCCATCCACCAGAATTGGTGCTTTGCAGTAGATGCGCACCACTTGATTCATTTCCAGACTTCACATCAGTGACCACAATTGGACTAGTTAGTTT
Source organism: Ianthella basta (assembly GCA_964019415.1). Lineage (NCBI taxonomy): Eukaryota > Metazoa > Porifera > Demospongiae > Verongiida > Ianthellidae > Ianthella > Ianthella basta. The sequence continues at coordinate 3,891,703 of OZ025876.1, forward strand.
AATCTTGTCCATGCACACACTGAATGAATCTGGTGGCAGCTATTCCACAACCATAGCTGCAGGCTCACATAGTGTATGAGGCATGATATGAAAGTGTGCCTCTTTCTAGATCTGTTGTCTATGGCTATAGCGTGAGGACCTCCTTACATAGCTATACATTATAGGTGCTGTTCTGCAAATGAGATTTCACAATATGTCAGTACGCTCTGAATGTGAGTAAATGTAAAAGGAACATGCCCACTTGGAGCATCAATGAGAAGAAGTCTTCAGAGTGGTTAGTAATAACTGTCTGTGTTGAAAACATTTACACAGAGAAGTATAGAAATATATCTCCTCATAAGGAAGGTGATGGAATAGACGAGGAGGCTGTATATGAGCTGTGTGTGAGCAAACAGTCAGTACATTGCAAGACATACAAGAATGTACTTGTGACACTTCTGATCTGACTGACACCATCATGCACGTTGGTCCTATTTCCCATTTAGTGATTGGTATTGGTACTGAAACCATGCACTGATAATTGCATAAATTGCTTTACGAGAAGCCAGTGCTAGACAGTGAAGTCATGGAAGGGGACGCAGCTGCTAGTCTGGCACAACTAAGCAAGACAATGAGAAAACCAGAAGCCATGCAACATACGAATATCAAACAATAAACAGCAGGGTTGTCGCAGTGTTTCTATATACAGTGGAACCTGTCTAATGCGGTCACCCTTGGGAGACAAACTTGCTGGCTGTAATACACAGGTGGCTGTATTAACAAGGTTCTCATTAATATTCATTGACAAATCACAAATTTGCATAATTGTTATAGTTTTACAGAATATAAGATACATGACATGAATATAATATGTATGAGTAACTGGAATGGTGTATAATATACTAATGCATTTATACATGTTCTACATACCGTACCATACTAACAAGGTCTCGATGTACACTTCAATATGGCGGATCGCTCGGGGAGTAAGGTTGGCGACCGGAAAAGGGTGGTGACCACTTTAATAGGGTGACCGCTTACTCAGGTTCCACTGTAGTCGGTATATGAACAGCAGCAATGCACGCAAATGCACACTCATGCCCCCCACTCCACTCCCCCTCTAAAAATTGACATACTTTGTATGACATAATCACCCAATGCACATGTTACTGTGCACCTATGTATACATCGTTCAATTGTGGTCAACTGACATTCTGTTATGGCTTCAGCAAGGACATCTTCAATTACATTAGTCACACCTATGTAGGTACAAAGTGAGCACACATTCCCGCAGCTGGGAGTGTAATTGCATAATTACTGCAGTTTGTACATACCATAATAAACCTATAGAGTTGCCACAGCCCCTGTAGTTGACTTGAAAAGGTATCACTCTAGCAATGACATAGCTAGTTGGCTTGTAGCAGCTGGCGACATAGCCATTTATGTGCATGTGCTGACAACAAGACATGTCATTAGGTATAGCCGCATGGAGGAGGTGTGCCATATATGCAGCCAGGTATGTAGCTGGAGAACTGGGGGCTGCACTGTACATATTATGTGCATATATATTCCCACAGATGTCACTATGGTATAACAGTGAATAGTGATCATATTATTTTGTCCACTTGTGAAAATGTATTATACTTAGTGTATACAAGGGTACACGTACGGTGATCTACATTGTGGTGGCAGTTGAAGTGATGAATCAGAAGTCATGCTCATGATGTCTATTTGGGAATGTGCCTGATAATTCTGGCTGCTCATTTCTTAATGAATCTCTTTCTTGTCTCATTCAATTTATTCTTGTCTCCCACATCATTAGTATATGGATACCTTTACCTACATACCTTACATACCTCAATGAGTTTTACTGCTGGGCACCGTTAACACCGTTTAACTTGTTAAACTCCGATATACACAAACAGTAACTGTTCTACTGTTCCCTACTCTTAGGTTGCATGTCTGCAGGTGGTTCAACTATATACAGTAAATGAGACAAATGTGAGTGTGTCTGTTTGTAAACATGCCATTGCTTAGAGGTATGTACAATGCAATCAGTTTTACTGCTGTGGATTGTACTGGATACCCACATAGCCTGAAGAAACCTGTGACGGTGTGTCTGTGGGATAGTCAGAGCCTGCTACTGATGATGATCCATTACAACCCATCTGGACTATTTCTTTGTCAACATCTTCTTCATCAAAATCAACGGAGTCACAGACTGTACAGTTGTCCTTGTCTAGATCATCATTTCCAGAGCCTAACAGTAAACTGGGACTCACAGAAATGTTGACCTCATCCTGGGCAGAATAGGGACAGATGCTTCAACTATTACAGAAATCATTGAACTGCTACTGTGAAGCTTACATTGACATACATAATATACAATAGAGTGGACCCTGTGCTAGACAGCCACCTATGGCTAGCTAAAATTAACAGTTATAGAGAGGAGGCTGCCTTACAGAGGTAGAGTGCAATGTTTCAGTGCTGTTTGGGGACAGTGAGGCTGGCAGTTTTAGAGAGGTGGCTGCCTGACACATTGACCGTCTCAGACAGGTTTCACTGCATTTAAAGCTAGCGCCCACTAATGGTCTTCTCCACGACAGTGCATTTAGGACTGGTGAATAAGTAGACCTGATTAGTGCAGAAGCACTCACCATTTCAGGGTGACACTTGATTTGTTGCTTGAATGCCTGCATAGTTCAACAAGGAGGAGGGGAGTCAATGTGATAAATGTAGTATTAGAAAGTCTTACAAGCATTTAGATGGCAGTACATTGAACAAACACACACTATGCATGTTAGACATAACAATCTGAACAGCAATCACACGCTGCACTAGCTCTGCTTAGGCTGTATTTGTACAGGTTACTTCACAGCATTACTAGCAATGCTGTCTGCTGTATTTTGTAGATATCCAAACAAAATTTTTGGGTGATCACTTGCAGCTGTCTCTTGTATAAAAGTACACAATGTAGCAGGAAGCAAATACAAGTTAATTCTGCACAAATAGCTACATATGGCCACAGTTCAGACAGGTACCAAGTAGCATATTTGCAAACATGCTATCACAGATGGTGTTTTGCACATGAGCCATCACCATCATGGTGGCTGGTTGAAGAAAGTCTACAGCCATTAGATATACATAGCTATGGGTATATGGTTGAGATATTGCTCACCTGTGTGAGTTCCAAGTTGCAATATATGATGCACCAGCAGGAATTAATATGGGCGAAGCTAGCGTGGCGGCAACCAGAACCAGCGACCTCTGATCTATAGCCAACTCTAGTCAGTTGAGCCATAGTCACTGCCAACAGCCCATCAATTCATTTCCTGTTTAAGTGCTGTTGTGGATAACAATAATAGGCATATATACATGCACACTGCCCATTCCATGCATAACGCAGTCATGTATACATTGAAGTAAAACTGTAATGAATATAGAGTGCAGTTTAATTAGGTCATAGCATGCAAGCAGCAAGTTAGATTGAGGGGACACGGCCCTCACTGGCAATCATGCCTATCGGGGTCTTGACCGCATGACTGACGGTTGATCTTGAGCCCCTGATGCACCTGATTTGGGATTTGAACAATGAGAAATTGAGCATGCATTGTACCACATTTAAGTGCTAGGTACTGGAGGGTGTGCACCAATTCAAGTCTCTTTTGAAACTCTCAAAGCTCTGATGAACATTAGTTTCTTTGCCACTTCTGCTAACTGAAATGGCCTCTGTACCAAGGTGATGCCAATGAAGCAGCTACGTATGTCCTTATAAGAATGGGAATGGATGGCTCATGGCAGTGGTGATGGTTCTGGTGGATTTGGTACTGTTTTACTTTCCCTCATGTTCCTTACCGTGTCAAGTTTTCTAGCTTGCTAACAATTGCAAGCTGACACCAGAACCTCAAGACTGATATAACATTACAGTGTTCATTATTGCATAGTTATACTTTGCTGCATGCATCTCACATGGTTGTACAATAAATCCATAATTCGTTGAACTTGAAATTGGGGGAACTGTTGAACATTTTATGCCCTTGTAGTATAGAAAATCAATGAAGTCACAATGTTTTGGCTGCAGAGACCTTCTTCAGCTGTTAGTTGGCCAGTTCTATAATTATTTTACAACCATCTAGTTCCACATAGAGCAGCTGCAATATATAGCTTTACTGCATGCACTGGTATACCAAAAATGTCATCCATGAATAGCATGAGACATGATATGATGTGAGCTGGAGCATGCAACTAGATATAATAAAATTGTAAAAGAATGATGACCCTTAATCAGGTGTTGACGGTTGTCATTGGCAACTGCAGCACTTCAGGACTTAGGATTATTATGTAGACATCTCATATAATGAAGCATTGTATACTTACATATCAGTGACTGCTGGCTCACCTCATCCAAATGAGCAATGAAACTATGGCCACTGTCAGAACCATAAGCAGTAGAAACAATGAAACTACAATAACTGACGCTAACTGAGTAGTGGAAAGAGTTGCACCCACTTCTGGGTTGGGTAGGACAGGCTACTGATGATGAGCTGTTTGACTCTGTACAATATGATATGTAAGTAAGCAATATCTTGTGTACACATAAAGGATTGATGATGTCTATCAGCAAAACCACCAGAAGCAAGAATGTGCTGATGACTGGTATTGGTAGTTCACACACACTTGTAGTGTTGTGACTGATATGAAAGGCATTACACTGTACAATGAAAGAACTGATTACAAGAGTACAACGTTCTGTTTCTTGTGGAGACACCTGCTGGTCACTTTGGGTATAGTTGGATCCCACATTAACTGTGTATGTGTCTCCCACTCTGCACGGGGACACTGTCATAACGAATTTGTTCTTTCCCATAATACTGTACATGGGTAAATGTGTAGTTGTGGACGTGAGTGAAATTGTGTATCAAATGTCTCAATTATATTAATTACAGGAATGTAATCCACTATATGCCATTCCAATTACTTCAGCAAAATATCTCTATTCCATTCAAATTACATTTGCTGAATAAAACAAAAATAATTACAGTCAATTACAATAATTGCCAATACCATTACTGCAGCAATGTACTGTTACACTGACTGGCTAGATTGAGATCAGTGGATATATTTATCAGATATGTAACAGTGCTGAGTGTGGCTTCTTGTCATGTGACTGTCACTTGTCTTTGTACGTGTTGATTCTATGTCATGCAATGTATTAGTGTATTACTATGAATGTATTTTGTGTAGCGCAGGCCGTGAACACCGCTTTGTCTTTCTTTGTCATGTTGTCTTGTAGCCTATATAAGTGCCTGTACACAGTTTGTGATTGCCTTAGTGCTCAGTGCAGTTGCCCAGTGTACCCGCGACCGTTGCGTGCACGCTCCCTCACAGCGATCCCGGGCCATCGATCATCGGCCCATCCACGATTACAGATATATTTATCATGCTTTGACAAATGAGAGCTAGGTTGTTTGGTGCTATACATTCATGCATGGCAATAGAGAGTTGATTTATAGATCTATAGAGTTGATTAATACCATATGTGAATAGGAGGAAAAGTCTTTGATTGACTGACTGAAGTACATGAGAAGCAGATTTACTGCTGTGGATTGAACCTGATACCCACATAGCCGTAAGAATTCTGTGATGGTGCCTCCATAGGAGTACTTGGGCTGTCTGTGGGAGAGTCATAGATTCCCAGTGATGATCCATCTGGTTCAATATGAACAATCTCTTTATCAGCCTCTTCATCATCAAAAATCATGGAATCACAAACTGTACAGCAGTCCTTGGTTAAGTCATCTCCAGAGCCTATCAGGAAACTAGGACTTACAGTAATTTTGACCTCATCCTGAACAGAAAATAAAGGGGAAAAGTGTGTGTACTAGCTCCTAGGCTACAGATGATGACAATTAAAGTAGTGCATGCATGGTAGCACTATAGTACATTCAGATATGGAGAATATGGAAACTGTGAGATCTATGATAATGCAGAGGCACTTACCATTGTAAACGTCACAATGCCACGTGATCTGTTTTGTGAGTGCCTGCATAGGTCATGCAGCAAGGAGAAGGAGAACCAATGGGATAGATATTATAAGCTTTAAGATGGTCTATGTGCCATGGTGACACGAATGAAAGATAACATACGGAACTACACATGGTAAGGGAAGAAGGGGGGAAGGGAAAAATGGCAGTGAACCGGACCAGCACCGGCAACCTCCAGATCTTAAGCCAGCCCTTTAGCAGCCGGGTCACTGATCACCACCAACAGCCACTGATCTATTCCCTCCTTATATACCGATGTGGGTGGGCTCTATCCAGAGCCTCCTTTGAAGCTCCCACACCAGGCACCGACTAATCAGTGACACTCGGAAATGCTCGAGCTAGTTCCAAACGTTATCTTTCATTTGTGTCACCATGGTACATAGACCATCTTAATTAGCATTTCCGAGTGTCACTGATTAGTCAGTGCCCGGTGTGGGAACTTCAAAGGAGGCGTTTTCATTATAAGCTTTAATTAAGCTAGCTCTGGAAAAAGGTATTGCATTAAACCAGCTAGTTGCCAGTTTAGCTACGTAACACACACACACATTCTAGCTACTACTTTAATACTCCTTGATGCCAATAAGTTACACACCAGGACCTCATCACTGACACAACATTAAATTGTTCATTACTACATGCATTATACCGTATCACACACTGTATATAGTTTTGTAATACTTCCATCACCATCTAGTTCCAATTAGAGCAACTGCAGTAGCTTTACTGCATGGTCAGGTTTACCAAAGATGCCAACCATGCGTTTTTAGGGTTAGCCACTTCCTTTGCTGTCTTCATACAATTCAAGAGGGGCAAGAATACCAGATGTACACACCTAGCTCCATCATGTGGAATGCCCACACATTAAGGAACAATGAAACATTGTAAAGAAATATTACAACATTTCTACAAATAGTAAGGATGTCGGGATGGCAAAAAAGTACAGAAACAAGTAAAGGCTTTTACACAGTGCATGGAGCATTAACCATTGTCTCTACACGAAAGAATGCCACACCTTATAGTCCTACATCCTTGAATGTAGGGACAATGGTTAATGCTCTACTGTGTAAGAGCCTTTATTTGTTTCTGTACTTTTGCCATCCCTACACCCTTACATGTTTTGTAGAAAATTTTCAATTACTTCTTTAGGAATAATAATAAGATGTAAGGGTCGAGGTCTTTTTCGGCGGAGCACTCAGTTTCGCTTGGAAATAAGGTTAGTCCTGAGCAGTATATAACTGACACTTCACCATGGGTAGCCTTTTCGCTGGTTTTTGGCCCAATATGCACAGTAATAACACTAATTTTTGTTTGTATTACAGCATATAAACAACCACCACCATCTCTACATAGACAGCTGTCTGATGTTCATCTGACTCACCTCATCCACATTAGCAATGAAGCTATGATCACTGTCAGTACCGTAATCAGTAGAAAAGATGGAACTACAATACTTGCTATTAGCTCAGGAGTGGAAAGATTTGCACTAGTTCCAGTTGGAATGGATGTGCTGTCCACTGGTAATGAGGATGTGCTGACCACTGGTGATGATGGTGTTGGAAGTGTGCACACAGTTGTAGTTGTACCAGACGTGAAAGCCCTCAAATGAAAAGAACTAATCAGAAGAGTACACCGTTCCATTTCACCAGGAGACAACTTGTCACTTTGGGTACAGCTGGGTTCCACATTAACTGTGTAATTGTTTCCCTTCATGGGGATTGTTCGAACACCAAGTCGTTGTTCACCAAAAAGCTGTATCAGGAAACAAGTGTTATAAACAATTACATCATCACAGGTGCCACACAGGGCTAGTTTGTATTCACACTTACACATGTTCCATTTTCTGTGCTGCATGCTGCAAAGAAAGTGTATTCATTTTGCAAATCAGGGTCTTGAATTAATGTAAAGGACACATGTGAGACAGAACATTCTGTGATGTTCACAAGTGAGGAGGCACCTGTAGGACCAGGAGAACAGTTTCTTAATAGGTACGCTCAAAAGATTCTGACAACGATAATACAGAATATTATATATCAAGAATACATGTACCCATTTACTTAGCATTGCAACAGCCTTGACCATTTATCTGTAATTGGAATGTGCCTTTTTCAGCTGGTAGGAGTAGAAATGCCTGCCGGTTGACCTGCTATGGCTAAACACCTATGCATTGAGAACTACACGGCATGTAGAGCTATGAAAAGGCATGCTGAGAAGCATTCGCAAATTGAGTCGGAGGGATTCTGATGAATTTTGACTTGTGCAATGGAGAGATTCTTGCAGTAGTTAGTGCCTAGGGAGTATTGCAATTGGTCCCACGTGGCAATTGCAAGGCCCTATCCTCTGCTCTGCTACGTAATGACCCCATGGAGAGTCAGTGCACTTGTCCACACAAAGAACTGCCTTGGAAGGCAGAATGTAACCAAACCCATAATTATGCTGCAATGGGCTCCCTCATTAGAAAATCCAAATGCGCTGGCAACATACATACATATAATAGAATGTTAGCTAAACTAAGCCAAATTAATCTTAACTCATTCACTGTGACTGAATGGTCAGTAAAAGGCGGAGGAATTACTAAATTCATTCAGAAAGGTCCATACGCATATGCATATACACACAGACATAGGCTGCTTCAGCCAAAGTGGCTTTAGGTTGGGCACTTCAGACGCTTCGCCTATTTCGGTAGTGTCCTTATGGACCACCATACACTTTACCCCGCCGGTCACCATAAGTGCCATTTCTGACAGAAGCCATGTGATGGTGTTCATGGCTGACCTGAATTGTGTACGCTGAGGTTTGGTAATTGACTGAATGCTGAAAAGGTTGGTGTGACACACCAACCTTTTCAGACCGGGTGCTACACCTATGTGTGTACGAGTATTCTTCATTTTGTATTTCCAAAGTTGCATAGCCATTTAAACTGTATATAGTTCATTCAAGTGAATATAGCCTTCTAGCAGCAACCAGCTGCTGTGTGGACTTGTGAGTCCCTACATTTTGTGCTTCGGTGTATATGGATCATAGACACACACACACACACACACACACACGTGTGCGCGCGCACGCGCCAGTGTGTCTATACTGCATATACACCAAAGCACCATGATATGAGTGAGCATGATTCCAGCACAGAATGTAGGGACTCACAAGTCCACACAGCAGCTGGTTGCTGCTAGAAGGCTATATTCGCTTGAATGAACTAGATACAGTTTAAATGGCTATGCAACTTTGGAAATACGAAATGAAGAATACTCATACACGCCAATCTTCTCAGCATTCAGTCAGTTAACAAACCTCAACGTACAGAATTCAAGTCAGCCATGAACATCAACACACGGCTCCTGTCCGGACTGGTATACGTACTTATGGTGGCTGGCAGGGTAGCGGGGCTGAAGCGACTGCTGTTCTTTCCGCAAATAAAACAAAATTCTGATGGAATGGAACTGGGAGTGTGTTCAGCAAACGTACTGAAAATGAAGGCCACAAGCCTGATTAGATGACCATCTGCGATGATGGCTCGGCAATCCATTCTGCATGCACAATGGAAAACATGCCCATAACAGACTCATGTTAGTCCCTTTCACGTGCCACGTTTCCCAACAGGCCTTCATGAATCTGGAGTACTTCGGGCTCTTCTGCTGTTTCGATGTAATCAGATGGCTAGCTTGGAGATGATCAACTAAAAGTCAAGATTTATTGGTGGGAAGTGGGTTTGTAGCTGTTAACTCAGAGCTGCATGACAGCTTCAAGTTCAACACTTGACAAGTGCAAGATCTTTCTTGGAGTGATGAGAATGGCAGGAAAGCATGGATTCCCTACAATCAAGCTGTCGAGAAGTGGTGGGATGTGTCTCACAGTGAGCCTACAAGACTATAATGACTGTATAGTTCCTTAACATTTATCTTTTTAGCTGATGACAATATGAAGGAACTGTTGGAATTTGTTTAGCTAACATAGAAGTTCATTGAAGCATTAATTATTAGTACAATGCTCTGGGATTGATCTGTGACCAGTAAGTCCTGACAGATGCATGCACACATGCACATGTACTACGTGCAGGTAACACATCCTCCCCTCCCTTCCCTCCTGTACAATGTGGTCCCTACTACATAGTCCGGTACGACTACACTGCTAGCACTGCTTCCACCATGCATGAGATTTCCTTCCAGGAGGGTAGTTTAACCAATACAGCCCTTGTGGTTGAGGGTTGGATAATGCCGGCACAGTTAAGAGAATGCATGAGACAGAAGGGATGGGAAGAGAAGAGGTCAGAAGAGCTGGCTTCACACTATTTGGAGCCATTCGCAAGACTGTGAGCCTCACCCACCACATGCCACTTCAAATTTGTTTGCAGCCCACACATGCATGCTTGCACACTAATTGCACATTTTAGTATACACACATGCGTGGCAAATTGCCTTGATTGATTTAGAGTTTAGAGGGGGGGGGAGGAGGAGGAGGAGCTAGGAGGGACTGACTGCTGGTAGTCCACTATTTAGCCCCTATGTAGCTATTTAGCCTGTTGTGCACGTATCTATTGGTCCGGTAGCAGATCACCAAAATATATCAATTCTGCAGAATAGCCGATATAAAGAACACAAGCATCATAGCTAACCCTAACCATAGCGCTGATATAAAATGGCATATGCGTCACTGAGACTTTCGCTGAGCTGTTGAATTAAGCTGTCGTATAATACATTCCACGATTCATTCAATACATTCCGCTTCGGTCGCTTCGGTAGCGTCCTTATAGGCCACCATATCGGTCGCTTTGGCCGAATCGATGCCGCTTCGGTCGCTTAGGCCGAATCCACGCCGCTTCGGTCGCTTCGGGAGTGTCCTTATGGGCCACCATAGCCGTGTGCTCCCTGCGCATGCGCGAAAGTCTGTGCGTGTGCTGAAAACACAATGGATTGACACCCCTGACAATGTAGAGAACTATAGTCACGGAACGACAGATAACACTAGCTAGCGGTCTCTCTACCTTCCCCAAAGAGATCAGTGTGATTTCACAGCCTTACGTACGATTTAGCTAAGTAGGCCTGAGCGTCTAGTTAGCTAATAACAAGGTGATCTGCGAAGGGATGGATCAGGCGTAGCTATGTTATCGTGACAAGTTACTGTACACACTCGTTTCTGTATGCATTGATGAGACTTAAGATATTCAGATAGATTAGCTAATTCAACCGGACTCACACTGAGGACTTACTTTGAGGTCTTGTCAAGACTACCAGCGCGAACAGCAAGGTGATCAACTGTGAAGGAAGTTCATACGTTTCATATTCCATGGCCATTTGTCCTTTATCTTTGATTCCAGATACGTACGTTTGGTTGCGGTCTCTTACGAAGTGCCAAAAGTAGATCACTCAACCCGCTGTACGATATACGGTATAAGTACTCCTTCTGAGTGCGCTTTCACATTATATATGCGCGTAGTATATACATTCTTGGGCTGAACCATATGGTTGAACATACTTCCTACTCTTACAATAACTCTGTGGTCTACTATCATAACAAGTTACAAGTTGGATGGGTTCATTCCTAGAACAAAATGTACTGCTTCCATTATAATTCATTTCCTAGTGAATCTTATCTAATGAGGTCGCTGGGTGCCAGACACCTGGCTGTCCATTGGCCACCGTACATGTATAACAACTCATCAGCAACTGCTCACAATACAGCAAAAATGGACAAAGTATTCATTCTGCAATAGATCAAATGTTGCAGTTATATACAATTAATTACTATTCAGACATTGCATAGGTGGTGCTGTGCACTGCCTATTAATTACTTTGACTCTGTTATTAGTCATCACATCATTATGACATGTACCTTTGTACCGTGTATTATTACATGAAACTTATGTTAAAAAAAAAAAAAAAAGTTATATACATGTTTGTTTTACTGTGGTGTGTGTGCATGTCACATATATGTCTCATTCTTACAAGTACACTTGCAGAAAGCAAACTCAGATGAAAGGAGCAAGTATTCTCAGTTTGTGATAGAAGCCCACTATGTATTAAAATGATTTCCTTAGTATATCTTTAACATCTCAAACATTCTTGAAACACTGTCAAAGAGTTCTCTCAAGTCAACGATTCCAACAAGTACAACAATACAATACAAGTGCTCACAGTGGCAACAAATTTACACCAAATTTGGTGTGACCATCATTCCTTGTTTGTAGCATTGATTTCCTAGGCGATTGTGCCCCCAGTCCATATATAAGCATGACAGCTTTGCAGAGTAATTGCACTAGTATGAGAGTTTCCTACTTCAATTGATAATGTGAACATCCCACTACAAATGGGTGTGCTCACAGTGGCAACAACTTTGCCATGATCATCATTCCCTGTTTGTAGCAGTGAATTCCTAAAAGATTGTGCTCCCAGTCCATATATGAAGTGTTTAGTCTCTTACAAACCGTTCTAAGAAATGGTATGCTGTATACACCCAGTGCAGTCTCTTGTATGGCAGAATTTATGTGAACATCCTGCTACCAATGAGTGTGCTCATAGTGGCAACAACTTTGGCGTGATCATCATTCCCTATTTGTAGCAGTGAATACCTAGAATATTGTGCTCCCAGTCCATATATGGCATGACAGCTGTATGAGAGTTTCCTACTTAAAGTGATATCATTCACACATGTACCGTTTCATCTCAGAGTTACCAGGAAATGCAGCAGCCGTTATGTGAAGCCATATTAGAAGTGCCACCTTTCCTTTAGACTTCTTTATCTGCATGCATAAACTTCATCTTGGGGGGGGGGGGGGGGGCACTGCTGCCTCCCTCTCAGCTGACCAGTTAAGTTCACTCATTCACATTTGCTCTTGTAAGATGTTGTATATTGTTTAAACTGTTTTGCATATCTCTCCAGTCTTATCACTGCTATACACACCAGCTAGTGGACCATGCATAACTATTGAATCCATATTGACACTGCATTGTGCATTACACAGTGACTGAACATTGTAACTGAGGCTTGTGGATTGACAAAATAATGGGTCACTAGGTTGACAAAAAATTGTGTTAGTGCACCTTACTACTGAGATCAGTAGAAAACTAGAAGTGTGTGTGCACAACCCATGCTCTATTTAGCTCTTGCCGTGATTTACGGGCAGTTGGTTATTTTGATTAATTCACAGCTAGCTCTACACTATTGATTATTGTCATGTCCAGACATCAGACAAAGTATTGAAACTTTTGCGTGACTAAGGTCAAGGTATTTTGTCAGTCCCCATGCACTTCTGTGAAACCAATACATTCTCTCATTTGTGATTAACTCGCAATACTGATTATTAGTACGTAGCTACATTAATATACATATAATGCAATTTTCTAGCAGAATTATTCAATTATTTTGTATGAATATAATAGTGATGGTGTTCAATAATTAAATACTAAATACTATCTTCTACAATTTCTCAACAAGATAATGTGACCTAGAATTGGAGACTAGCCACTATCACTGATTGCTTAGCATAATCCAATAGTTGTGGTCACCATGTAATTCATCAGCTACTCTTGGCTACATGCATCGATGCACATGCCAGATAACCATATGTTAGCAGCTGGACAAGTGATCACTGTACTTTGTAACAGTAACTCTTTGACACGATCTCATTGCAAGGGCTGCCAATGCCAGTCCCCATAGTATGCATAGTATGCATTTTTATGTATTTAAAACAATTTCATAAACCTCTGTGGACTTGTCACAAAGGTCAGTTGCGAGGCAGTCTCTATACACTTGTTTAACATGGTCCTTCAGGCCTTCTTGGGATATCATTCATTCTGAACCATGCAGGCACTACATCATTCTACTTTACTTATCTCTGAGGAGGAGGATGTGGGTTGGAAAGGGAAGGGAGCAAAGATATGGCAAATCTAGATGTGTTGTTGCACTTTTGTAGCATATAGTGAAATAAATTGTCGACAGGAAGCTATCTGCTCCTTTATTCAAAGTAGCTTGTACCACATTCCACACCCTCCATCCACCAGAATTGGTGCTTTGCAGTAGATACGCACCACTTGATTCATTTCCAGACTTCACATCAGTGACCGTAATTGAACTAGTTAGTTTTATCTTGTCCATGCACACATTGAATGAATCTGGTGGCAGCTAATCCACAACCATAGCTGCAGGCTCACATAGTGTATGAGGCATGATATGAAAGTGTGCCTCTTTCTAGATCTGTTGCCTATGGCTATAGCTTGAGGACCTCCCTAAGTACCTATACATTATAGGTGCTGTTCTGTAAATGAGATTTCACAACAAGTCAGTACACTCTGAATGTGAATAGATGTAAAAGGAACATGCCCACTCGGATTATCAATGAGAAGATGCCTAGAAGTCTCCAGAGTTGTTGGTAATAACTGTCTGTGTTGAAATCGTTTACACAGAGAAGTAGATATATCTCCTCATAAGGTGATGGAACGGAAGAGGAAGCTGTATATATGAGCTGTGTGTGAGCAAACAGTCAGTACATTGCAGGACATACAACAGGACGTACTTGTGACACGAACTTCTGAATGATATCATTGTGCATGTGTGGCCCTATTGCCATATATGTAGTGATATTGGTATGGGTACTGAAACCATGCACTGACAATAGCATTAGTTGCTTTACAAGAAGCCAGTGCTAGACAGTGAAGTCAGGGGCCGCAGCTGCTAGTCTGGCACAACTAAGCAAGATAATCAGAAAACCAGAAGCCATGCAACATACAAGTATCAAACGGTAAAAAGTAGAGTTGTAGCAGTCACTCTCTTATATAGTTGCTATATGAACAGCAGCAATGCACACAAATGCACACTCATGCCCCCACTCCACTCCCCTCTAAAAATTGACATACTTTGTATGACATAATCACCCAATGCACATGTTACTGTGTGCCTATGTATACATCATTCAATTGTGGTCAACTGATATCCTGTTATGGCTTCAAGGGCACCTTCAACTACATTAGCTGCACCTGCAAGGTGACCACACATTCCAGCAGGTGGGAGTATGATTGCATAATTACTGTAGTTTGTACCACAATGAATTTGAATTTCTTGGAGTTGCCACAGACAGCCCCTGTAGGTGACATGAAGAGGTTGTTTGTTGAACAAACACGAAACATAAAATCATGGCCGAATGACCAACCAAATATTTATGCTACTGCCACCATTGCTCTGTATTCCATTTAGCCATGTATGTACTTATGACTCTAACGATGACATAGTCAGTTGGCTGGTGGCTGCTTCAGTAATAGACTACAATGCTGTTATTGACGTACTAATGTATGTAACTATGCTAGTAAATAACATTTCATTTTACTCATTTACATGTATGTGCTGGCAAGACATGTTAGTAAAATCATATGGAGGAGGTGTGCCATATATGCAACCAGGTATGCAGCCGGAGAACTGGGGGGCTGTACTATATATATTCCCACTGCTGTAGCGATGCCCAAGTCTGAAGAGAAGCACACCACATAGCTACTTCATCCTGCAGTTAAAGGCATGGAGCGAGCATAGTGGAGCCGCGGAAGAAGCTGCTGTGAAGGAGATGGGAGTTGCTGGACGAGAACGAATTGTGAGCTAGGCGACTTCTGAGAACTCGCGCCTTCTCAGCGCGTGCAGATCACGACGGCAGCCATGTCTTATCAGAGATTTTATATAGGAAACGTGGCTAGGAATCAGTTCATTTTAATAGAAGCCAGGCTCGAATAGAGGTAGTCGACGCCTCGTCCCCAAGCCCCACTTCCGCAAAAATGGCTGCCGCCCGCCGGCGGCAGCCATTTTTGCGGAAGTGGGGCTGGGACGAGACTAGAATAGAGGCTGAGTCAAAACTTCTTGAAAGAAATAGAGGCCCGGGGCTCTATTCGGACATATAATGGTATGTGCGTTTAGATCTTGTTCCCATGGATACGTCTCGTAACAGCTACAGGCGAGCAAGGCAACTGCTGAGCTTACCAGCATACAGTACAACTTCGAGGCACGGATTTCAAGTGGTCACAGTATTGCAGTTTGCCCGTAGCTGCTACTTAGGGTGATGGGGGGTGAAATGCCGTGGCCGGGATTGGTGGATCCCATGACATGAAACTTCACGATAGAGCATAAGTCTGGAGTTCAAGCTCAATGGTGGCGGCTAATTTTCCTCCTGTCACCTCTTTCCTTTCATCTTTGCCACACTGTACAGCCAGCACTTACTAAATTATTGTTGTAAAATGACTGACTATAAATAGTGGACCAACCAACCAACCAATGAAACAAAACGAACAAAAAACTGCTGACTGCTCACGGCACCTGCTCACGGTAACCAACTGTGCATGCTCAGTAGAGGGACCACCAGGCATGCGCAGCGGGTGCTGCCTTTAACCCACTAGTCTCACCTGCAATGGCCTTCATGCATGATGCACCCAGACCAGTACATTTGCGTAGACACTCCCAAGGGTACCATTAACATTGTTTAACTCCGATAAACACAAACAGTAACTGTTCCACTGTTCCCTGCTGCTAGGTTGCATGTCTGTGGTGGTTTAACTATATACAGTGAATGAGACAGATGTGAGTGTGTCTGTTTGTAAATATGTCATTGCTTAGAGGTATGTACAATGCAATCAGTTTTACTGCTGTGGATTGTACTGGATACCCACATAGCCTGAAGAAATCTGTGATGGTGTGTCTGTGGGAGAGTCAGAGTCTGTTATTGATGATGATCCATCACAACCCATCTGGACTATTTCTTTGTCAACATCTTCTTCATCAAAATCAATGGAGTCACAGACTGTACAGTTGTCCTTGTCTAGATCATCATCCCTAGAGCCCAACAGTAAACTTGGACTCACAGAAATTTTGACCTCATCCTGGACAGAAAGGAATAGATGCTTCAACTATTAGTTTATTGTTGAGATCATAGAACTGCTATTATCATTAACATATGATATGATTACAGAGTGGAGCCTGTCTAAGACAGCCACCTGTTTGCCAGTTATACTTAACTTTTATAAAGAGGTGGTTGCTTTACAGAGGTAGACTGTAATGTTTTAATACTATTTGGGGACAATCAGGTTGGCTGTTTTGGAGAGGTGGCTGCCTGTCTTAGATGGTTGCCATTGCAATGAAATACCCACCAATGGTAATACAAGCTTTTACCACGATAGTGCATCCAGGACTGGCTGTTAAGAAGCTGTGACTAATGCAGAAGCACTCACCATTTTGTATATCAGGGTGACACCTGATCTGTTACTTGAATGCCTGCATAGTTTAACAAGGAGGAGGGGAGTCAATGTGATAAAGCATACTACAGACCTTTTGAATCGCTTGTCCCCACCGTGTACCAGTATTCAGTAAGCCCTTGCACAATATTATACGGATTCATACACATACTTACAGTATAATTGCAAAATCTAGTGTTGACATAGATTGGGAGCTAGAGATTTATTACAGCAATACTGCTTATGTTTATGTATAATACCATGATTCGGCTCTGGTACCTGGTGCCTGGTGCGGACAACCAACCGAATAAGGCCTGAATTAGAATTCTTACATTGACAAAAGCAGCTAGATAGCACTATTTTTAACAGACACACATTCTATTTTACATGTTAGATACTAGAGTACTTATAGAGTACATACACAGCGCTATCTAGCACTGTAGAAGCAAAGGTGTGAACAAGAAGATACGAATGAAAGCATTAAGTGTATATATAATGTATGACATGTTAGCATGAAACACACGGGTACTGGGTTCATACTGTATACATAGTTAATACAGTGCAAGTAACAATAGAATGCTGTGACCTATGATATATGTGTAGCTAGCGGATCTGTGTAGCCAGTTAGCTAGCTATAGCTTTTCTACCGTGTAAGTAGTGAATTTCTATTTTGTATGTTGGGCAGAACAGTCTATGACCATACAGTGTGGAACAGTACCAAGAAGTAGTATAGCTGCCTGTGACGTATCCATAATGCGTAGGTATATATATAGCTGCCTACTATTTGGGCTCTGCCATTTTACATTCCTGGCAAGAAATGGTGGCCCAACAGAAAGCATCACTTAGTCAGCAAATGCTGCAAAACAATAGTGGTATTGAATCGATTTGAAGGAGCTGGAGCCAGTTTTCCACCAGTGGCAACCCCTACATGGCGCTTACAAGCAGCGCAAGTGCCTTGATGTTGAGATATGCCAAAATTTGTGTTGACAACAACAACAACAACAACAACAACAACAACAACAGAACCGATCACTTTACCCCTTGTGCAATCGTGCGGGGTAATAACACCCTGACCAGCAATCACATGCTGTACATGCTCTTGCAATTGTACAGGTTGCTGCTTCACATTACTTGTAACACTACCTGCTGCAATTCGTGGTTATCCAAACTTTGGGTCACATGCAGCTGTCTTGTACAATAATACAAAAGTACACAATGTAAAGAAATTATGAGCGATTACTGGATTTACACCACATGCTGGCTACACCAATTGGTGTCCCAGTAAGGCTGGGGGCCCAAAAGGCCCTATTAAATGACTACCAGTGATTACCTTCCCCCACATTCAACGAAGATGGTAGAGCCACGGACAGCTGTTTTGTTATGATTGGGGCTCATCACTGTGGCATACTGATGGATGGCTCTACCATCTTTGTGGGATGTGTGGGAGGGTAATCACGGGTAACTATTTGAAAGGGCCTTTTGCCCTCCCCCCCCAGCTTCGCTGAAACACCAATTGGTGTGGCCGGTTGGTGGCATAAATTCGGTGATTGTTCATTTTCATCAGAGCCTGTGCATGCAGTGGCATCTCTGCAAGAAGCCCCTCCATAGCTACAAGAAACTAGTACAAATTTGTACAGGTTGTTCAACAAACAGCTGCAAAGACCATGCATAGTTTAGACAGCTGATATACAGGATTAGGTCAAGCTACAACAGATGGTGTGTTACACAAGATGCCATGGGTTATCACCATCATGGTGGCTAGTTGAAGAAGGTCTACAGCCATTAGATATACTAGCAGCAATTCACTGCTCCGGTGCCCGACGCAGGCACTTTTGGCGCGAAACAGTAGTTACTGAGTGAAGCTACTGGAGTTGTAAGTTACAGAGTAGTATGTAGCTGACTCCTGGCTGTAATCTAAATTGACTTGATCCTGGTGGTGACTCTGGACTGAGCATGTGTCTCCTCCTTCTCAAAGAATCACCCCTCAAAGTAATTGGAGCTGACTTTGGTTGGTCCCTTAGGATGACTAGTGGTTGTTCCCTTGAGCTGACTCCTGATGGTTGTCAGTTGAGTGTTGGTATTCTAACGCTGAAACTATCTGACCACTCCTGAGAGCTCACATCATCACAGAATCTCTTGATGTCTTGAACAGTATGGTGTTTCCCTTCGCTTTCGGCATACTCTCACTGCAGTGGGGGAGCTAAATACGTATGTAGGTGCAAATGGCCACGGATGCTTAACATCTTCAGTTTATTGCACAGTCTTCAACCGAGATAACGTGACTCCCATCCTTTTGCCATTGAGCCGTCACACCATCTCCCCAGGAGGAGTTGTGTAACAACTGAATTCGCAATAAATTCTGTAATCTAGTTCACTTTCCATGGAGTTCATTCGTCATTCCAAATTTCCTTGTACATGGAATTCATACTAGCATGTTAATTAAACACATTTTGGGTGTGGTACAAGGAAATAAGGAATGTCGAATGAACACCACAGAAATGAGCTACATCATAGTGTTGAGTAGCTTGTTTCTATACTTTTTGTAATGGCCATTCTTAAATTCCTTTTAATATTAAAGGATTTTTTATTCGACTAGTATAATACATATCAGTGACTGCTGGCTCACCTCATCCAAATGAGAAATGAAGCTGTGATCACTGTCAGTACCAAAATCAATAGGAACAATGGAACTGCAATAACTGCTGCTAGTTCTGGAGTGGAAAAAGCAGCGGGTTTAGGTGAGGTAGGACTGGCTACTGACAATGAAGGCTGGTTGATGTCTGTATGAAATAAGAATACGAAATAACAACTGTACACACAAAGAGTTTATGATGTTTATCAGCAAACTCACCAGAAGGTAAGGATGTGCTGACCTCTGGCAATGGTATTTCACACACAGTTGTAGTTGTGCCTGATGCAGAAGGCCATATGACAAAAGAACTGATTACAAGAGTGCAATGTTCTGTTTCTTGAGGAGACACCTGCTGGTCACTTTGGGTACAGCTGGGTTGCACATTAACTGTGTATGTGTCTCCCACACTGGGGACACTTCCATAATTAAGTTTTTCTTCACCATAAAACTGCATATGGTAAAACGTATAACTATACATAATTGAATTACCACAGGTGCTATACAGTTAGTCTGTGATTGTGCTTACACATGTTCCATTCTTTGTTCTGCATGCTGCACTGAAGGTGTAGTAACCGTCTTGATTAGGCAGTTCAATGAGTGTTAATGTCAAATCTGGCACAGAGCATTTTGTGATGTTCACAAATGATGAGGCACCTGTAGGACCAGGAAAACAGTTTGTCAATACACTGTAAGCTAGGTAAGCAATTTGGAACACAACTGCAAAAAATGCAGATGATTCAGAGACACATGCACCCATGAATCTTTGCAACAGCCCTTATTCCTCATACAATTGCTATACACGTATCTGCTATTTCAGATGGTAGAATTACAATAAAGCCTGCAGTCTGTCCAGCTATGGCACATTGTACACCTCTACATTGTGAATTAGTATGGTTGTTTATGGAGCTATGTATGTACGTTCCAAAGATCATTAGCAAGGTGAATCAAGAGAGTTTTCATGAGACTCAGTGTTAAACTTCAGAACTCGCAGTACATAGTTGCCTGGGGACTCACAGCCTTACATGTACAAAATCTATTCTCCATTTCCTTCTGTTTATCTTCATGGAATATTTAGTAGTCAGCTTAGTAAATTTCTTAAATACTACTTTTTTAATAATGCTGTAGAGGCTCATAGTTGTGTTGATAATCCAGTGGTAACACATTCTTGAGCAGGACACAACTGTTTATGATAAATCAAATGCAGGACATTTCGACCCAGAGGTGTCTGTCAACAGCATGCAGGAGTCAACCTGCATGTATGCACTTGACAAAGACCTCTGGGTCAAAACATCCTGCATCTGATTTTTCTTAACAGTTGTGCCTGCTTAAGAATCTGATACCAGTGGTATTGCAGTTTTGTCAATCTTCATCCCACGTGATGTGTGGCCACATAATGTAACTCTAGTACTGTTTCCAATCTAACTCTTCCTCCAACTTCCTATATTTAGCTTTCTTGGCATAGCTAATTGTATCTGGCTCTCAGTTTCTTGGACTCACTGCTAATTCATGGAAGAGATTGAGCCCTCACTGTTCTTGCTATCATTGGGATGTCTGAATCATATTCTACTCAAACAGGCATCCTCTAATACTCTCTTTATGGGGCATTTAGCTACTTGAAACTGCAATGCGCCATGCATATGTATATAGCTATATGCCACCGCTATAAGTACACAGGGCAAACTGCAGTACGTGTGTGACAGCAGTATAAGAAATACTAACAGAGAAGTGTGCCTTCAGCACTAGTCCTTCAGAAAGTGATGAAACCACTCTTTCTCCCCTATATGTCTGTGGGGTAAGAAACAGGAGAAGGTCTGCACCCCACAGCATGTCAAGCCCATTTTCAAGCCCCAGAACACCCTCAGAAACATGCCAACATGCTTGAAGGAAGATACCCTTGATGAGAAGAAGAAAGTGATTGTTTATGCTGTTACATGCCACGACTGTCAAATGAAGTACATTGCAAAACTACAACATGCTACAACAAAGATGACGCCCCATAGTTAGGTATAGCTAAACGTCGGAACACCTTCATTTCGCAAGCCATCGCAGACCCCCCACCACCCCCAAGATACCCTCCGGACAACGAGGCTGGAGAATTCGGACCACGTTCGCTGCGAATCCTTCGCCTTCGGTCGGTCGGAGATTAGTGCGGACCGTCAAAAATCAGCCTACATCCTTATAAGCACTGTAGCTACATACAGCACGTTATTGGAGGCACCTTCCTCTTAGCACAGAAACGTACTCAGTCGCAAATCGTCCAAATACGCTTTGTGCCATTCTTTCTTCCTGTTCCGATCTCCGCTGCTTGAAGTACCACACTCGTCGCTGCAAAAACTGCTTCACTGGCCGGATAACTTATATAGCTACGGTGAAGTTTGCCTAAAAGACCGAGTCTAAGACAGCCACCTGTGTGTCCGCTGTACTGACTTACTTTGAGGTCTGCCCAAGATAAACAACACAATCAACCACTTGATCAGCTGTGTGGGACGTCGATACCATTCGTCTCCCATGTCCACTCGTCCGTTTAATTACCACTGGTCTCAGACGCAAGTGTTTTTAATGTAGACCAAAGTCACCCAAGCTTTTCTTTTCCTTCCGCGGTTCCGATGATCTCACACCATACTGTTATTATAGATGCACTATGACCTCGCACAGTGGACTCGCTGCGGTTAGCTTGTCATAACCATGCAGCAGGCCAATCCGGATGGCCAGTCCTTCTGTAATAGTTACAGTACTGAAAGTGTCCAATCTAGCAGCTTATTTAGGCAATCTTGTAACAGGCTCCCAAACTGTGGGTAGTCGTTACCTAGGTTACGAACCACAACTATGATAACCACAGTCTGTATCCTAGGTAACGACTGCCCAAGGATTTGGAACCTGTTGCAAGATTGCCCAAATCCGCTGTAACTACTTATTGCAACTTGCACTGTATGTGCCGGATTTAGGGTTGTGATGGGTGTATATTGTGGAGGTGGTGGGTGTATATCGTGGTGGGTGTCAGTGGTGCTGCATAATGGCAGACATGTGTTTCTATACATGCAGGGGTTGTGCTATTGGTATAAATTACTATAGCAATGCTGAGGGCTGCATAGTAGGAAAAAATTAAGGAGTGAAATGAAGTGGTTGATGTAGGAAGGAACGCTGGACTTCAAAGGTGTCAGTCAACTGTACTAAGGTCTGTACTACTGCATTGGTGCTATATAGCTGCTGCTATTTTTAATTTGAGCTGTACAGTCACAGGCCATTTTAGGCATGCATCACTTCTCTGTATACATGTGTGGACATGCCAGCACTTTCTAATTGAATGTTGGGGATTGAACCCAGTCATACCAACTACTGGTATTTCATCAGTGCTTATGCATCTCTGAGGATGTGGATGTGAGTTAGAAAGGGAGGGGAGCATTTTGCTAGTTTCATGTGATGTCATTCCACTTTCATGGTAGATTAAACTTCCCAAATGAACCTATCCGCTCCATCATTCGAAGGAAGCTTATATATGTTATACATCACTTCCAGTTCCTCAATCCATCAGAACTGTTCATCTACGATAGCTACACGCACTACTGGATCAATGTTACCATTTCTGGACTCTATTACTATTCATGACTGGCCATGGACTATATATTTCTGGATCACAGAGTTGTGAAAGTGTGACACTGTTCTGCTGTACATAGCACACTTTTAAGCCTCCCTCTGTTGACTAGATAGTTTGAGGAGTTCCCATGTTCCTGTGATTCTGCAAAGACAATCTCTCATTATGTCTGTATATCAACAAGTGAATGCAAATGCAACATGCATGCTTTGGAGTGTATAAGTCATTGGGCAGATGCCCAGTGTACAAAGATTCTGATGATCGTTCCTTTTTGCTGTTGGGCATACAAGAACATCCTTGTAGATTATCTGATCGATCTCACTAGTACAATCATGCATGACCTGGTGATACAGTGGTTTCATGATTTCTAGTCCCGACTGACATTTGCACACAGCACTTGATCACGTGAGTAAAGTATTGGAACGATAGGCTCACACGTAGATTAAAGCACATGCTTATCCCGTGTGAGCCTATCCTTCCAATACTTTACTCATGTGATTGAGTGCAATGAGCAAATGTCATTAGAACTGGAAGTTATGAAACCACTGCACTGTTATTGGTACTGAAACCATGCATGAACTGATAATAGTACATTGCATTGCAAGAAGCCAGCGCTAGAATGTGAAGTGCACATGATCGTAGGGGGTGCAGCTAGTTGGCTGTCACAACTAAGCGGAAACCAGAAGCCATGGGTAAACTCACGTACCCTCACATACCATTTCCTACAAGTACCAAAGACAGAGTTTTAGTACTTTCCGATAGTTGCTATGATGATAGCAGCAATGTAATCCAAACACCACCTGCTAGAACAAGTTAGAGTCTTCATTTGCAGCTGTTTCTTGTACTGTCGATTTCAGAATGTTTGAATAGCAAATGGCTGAATGGCCAAATGGCGTGATGTCACTATTAGTTGTACTTTTTGCCATTACACGGAGATGCCATGCAGTCCATTGTAATCTCACCTTGGCTTAAAAGAAATACTGAAATTGCATTAGCTATACACACAGCCACTGTTTTACAATTGCCTAGTTGTGGGAATCTGTGTCAGTGTGTCAAATACATGTCTCTAACTCCTTATTACGTGAGTCATGCAATGCTATAGGTTTTGGGCAGTAATTATGTAGCTATAAATAGTGGAAGTTCAGCAATTCAGGATGTTTCAGCCACAAGTAGTCCACTATCAGCTGATGAAGGCCTACTTTGTCATAATGTCCTGAATTATTGAACGTCTTCTATGTGAAACTGAGAATCCAGCTCAAAGGCTATTCATTGATATTGATACTCTAGTATATGTGTTATCAGTAATAGCTTGATTCTTCTTTGGACAATCGAGCACACCATGAACACTTGTCAAATTCAATGTGTGTCAATGTCAATGTCCCATCACGGGCTTCATCAGGCATACAAAACAGTTTTGTATGCCTGACGAAGCCCGTGATGGGCGAAACGTTGCATTGAATTTGACAAGTGTTCATGGTGTGCTCGATTGTCCAAAGAAGAATCAAGCTATTACCTACCCAGCATGCCTAATAACTTCCACGAAAATATACGTTATCACTTTACATGTTCATATTCAGGTACAATGGGGGGGTAGGTTTGCAGGAAGCATTTCTTGTATATGAACTGCAATTCCCAGATAGCTAAAGCATGGCATGGTAGACACTATACTAGAAATAATATAAAAACTTCTACAAAATAGTAAGGATGTAGGGATGGCATAAAAAGTACAGAAACAAGTAAAGGCTGTTACACAGTGGAGCATTAACCATTGTCCCTGCATGCAAGAATGTCGCACTGTATAGTCTTACACTCTTGAATGTAGGGACGATGGTTAATGCTCCACTGTGTAATAGCCTTTACTTGTTTCTGTCCTTTGATGCCATCCCTACATCCTTACTATTTTTGTAGAAAAGTTTTATTATTCCTAGTTTCTGCACTTTTTATAGAGCATGAGCTAGGATGCATGATAATTATTATGGCTATTTAACTTCCTTGTGTAGCTCCTGATAGAATTAGCTGCAATTTGCATTTGAGATAGTGTATTGACATTGTAAATCATTCATTCCACAAGCCAAATGCCACGCTAAGTCATAGAGCAAGGCGAAGAATTCCACAGTGGTGCAAAACAACGGAAGAAGGAGCCTCCGGAATACTTGTTAGCTATCACCCTCCCTTCCTCCCTTCCTGACACAATGTCATGCTTACTTATGTTGAGTGACAGAGTAGCAAACAAAGGGAGCAAGTATTTTGAGTTCGGGCGGCAGCAACTCAAAATATTTGATTAGCTATAAAACATTATATGGGAGTAGGTTATGTAATGCCTTATCTGTGCATGTGCGTAGATTGTCTCAATAATTGTGCATGTTGCTCTAGTGCATGGGCATATTCATAACACACATTTGGTGTAGTATTATGCACTGAATGTTGCAGAAGTGAACCTTTACCAATCTGATTTAGTAAGACAATTAACTCAATCCACGTGCTACATGGATTAATATTACCTCCAAACACCTCTTTGTCTAGATGAGGAGAACTGAAGTGGTTACGAGTGATTTATACATACCTATGCTAGGAAAAGTATGCACAGTCACCAGTATACTACATGCAATGCATGCAGTAGCAATCAATTCAGTGCAATGTATTAAGCTAGCTAAACAGGAATTGTACCGAACGTCACAATTATGTCGCACAATACTGCTTTGATATAAACATGTTACGTACATTAATGAGAGTTTAACAGATATCAGTGTAACAATTAAAGCCTAAGGTATGAGATGCTTTCTACTAGACAAACAAGTGTACCTAAAGTTAGATGGATAGCACTTTAATTTACAGTTGTTGTCACCTTCAGAGCCCTGCTGTAGCTGTCTGGATTCTTGGGACTTCCAAGTTGTTGTTGCTGTTATGATTGTACTTGGCCTTTCTCTTCTTTGGCACACTACAATGCAACCACTGCCACAGTCTTTTACGAACAGGATTGAAGAAGATGAGAACCAAAATGGGAGTGGGGATGAGTGCTATATTCAGTAATGCGTAGGGTACATAGGTCGCTGCTGTATGAGCAGGTGGTCCATCTGGCCATGGTCTTGCGCCCAGTGGAGCAACAGAGGCAGATATTATCAAGGGGGCAATTTGCCCAAGTAAGTTAATTCCATTGCCGAGGAGCAAAAAGAAACCAAATTTAACTGTAGTCTTTTCAAGATTGCTGTATTTGTCAGTAAGGGGCTTTATGTAGCAAATAGTGATCACTAGGACTGTGACTGTGGCAGAAAGAGGAACGAGACCAAAGCAGAATAAATACAGCCCAGTAAATATATATGAAGCTGTTGCTGCTGAACCAATACCACAAGATAAATAGCCACCATACCAAGTGGAGATGATTTTCTGCGATAGCAATGGAGAATTTCCAAGGAAAGCTATTATCCACAGAACAACCACTGCTATAAAGCTGGTGACAACAAAGTGCTTCTTGGGGGTTTCACCGTACTTGACATTGATGTAGACTACAACAGCAAATGTGGCCATAAACACCAATCTAGCTCCTCCTCCGAAGCCTAGTATGAATACTGTGATAGTACAGGGAGCTGTGGGTGGGTTGGTCACTGGTGAAAGGTAGAGGGTGATCCCTGCAATGTGGGACATGGCTAGCCCCAGTGCGGTTAGGAGGCAGGAGACCAAGATACTCCCCAGCACCAAACGGATTATGTTGACAATGAAAGACTCTAGGACCAAGGCCACCAGAATCACTGTATTCACAGCAATCACAGGAAACACCACTCCCAGTAGCATAACTACATTGAAAACGACAAACCCGGGACTGTTCAATGGATGGGAGGATGTGTTGTTCACAGAAGTATTGCTGAGATTGTCCATAGTTGAGCCTGTTTGTGTAGATTGCTCTGACCTGTACGTAGAAACCCACTTCAATGGCTAAACCTATTTCCTCTCAAAACCATGCATATAAAGACACCATAGGAATGAATGGCTATAGACATTAAATTTTCCTGAACACCATATATGGACACTCACTGGAAATATGCTTTCCTAAGCAATTGTGTCTGTTAAGAAGGAAATGTCCATAATTTTCCTAGTGAAGTGTATTATATATTTCATTGCTTTTATCCTTTATGATACATAATATTACATACCCTATGTTATCAATGACATGACGTTAAGCAAAGAAATCAAGTATTGCAATTGGTCATATTTGTAACTACCTATAATTATGCATTAAGATATAGCTATGAATGCGATGATTTTGTTTTCCTTCTCCCACTCTTGTTGAAACCACATGGCTTTCTGCATTGTTGTTCATGGAACTGCATTTTGACTTTATGAAGACAATCCTTGTGATGACTTGGACTGTGATTGTGACAGAAAGTGTAATGAGACCACAGAAAAATAAAAACAGTCTAACAAATATATATGTAAGAAGCAAGATGCTGCAATTGGTATAAAACCACAAGATAATGAGCCAGTGTACCAAGTGTAGATGATTGTGTGTGAAAACAATGGAGCAGTTCCAAGAAAGACTATCATCCATAAAACAGCCACTACTATGATGCTAGTAATCACAAAGCACTTCTTGGGGACTTCACCATACTTGACAATGATGAAGACTATGACAGCAAATGTGGCCATGAACACCAATCTAGTTGCTTCTCTGAAGGCAATTAGGAAACATAATAAACATTTTCTGCAAAAATTGTAAGGATGTAGGGTGATGGCAAAAGAGCAGAGCAAGGCAATGAGCGACACCACCCAGTGGCTGTGGAACACAATCCATCCCTCTCAGAAGGGGCTCCTCCTCAGATTAATGCTAAGAGACAAGGAGACCCTGCTTACGCTATGCACAGAATTGAGGCTGGTGATTCATCAGCCTCTTCTGGAGGAGAGAGCTCACCCAGTCCTCGTGTACAGTCGGTAGCACTGAACAGTGCCATGTGTTGGAACGGCATTAGCAACAACAACAACAGTCATGTGAAGAAGGGACATCCCCCAGATGAGGCTGTAGATGTGGGTGTAAAGCACTCCAGTGAACCCTCAGTCCCCCTCCCTCCCCATAAGGTTGAGGAAATCAGCACTGCAGCAGTGAAGCGCAGAGCACTAAGGTATCAGAAATGGTGCAGAAGTTCCAGGGGAACCCCCCTCTGTGAAGGACAACACCGGAAGTTTGTAGATTCTGGAAGGAAGCATCGCAGTAACACACAAGGAGCATCTGATCGTCTGTCTACTTCATCCCTCAAATCCACTGCTTCCTCGTCAAGCCAGTCGTCTCCTCCTACATCACACCGACCAAGATCTAGGAAGCAATCATGTTTAGAAAGCATGGGGATAGTTGAAGACACTGAGGGTGGCAGTTGTGCTGTTTGAACCACTAAAGGCTCATGGCCTTGTATGTGTTATTGTTCAAACCATTTTAATTTCATGAACATTTCAGGGACATTTCAGGGACACTACATTGTCCTGGACCTGTTTATAATACTGTTTGCACTCGGATAATGAGATTATAGAGTGCACGAGCATAATAGGTGAACATGACACACTTCAGCTGTGTATTGGACATGCATGCATTGCAGCCACGTGGTGGAGCACACATGAGTGTGTGTGGTTTGTATGGGCAACTTGTGAATCAGATTCAGCCATAATATTATAGCTCAGCACTAGCAAGAATATTGCAATAATTGCATTCATACAGTCTATAATGAAGTCCACCGCATGTTATGATCATGTTATGCTTCTCAAACAGCTACAGCTGTGTGAGATATAGTCTCACACACAACGTCATGAATATAAAACGGCTCAGGGGAGAAGTGCATGGTCATGTACTATGTGAGACTATAACACAGGTATAATATTATAATATGATCGAGGCACAAGAATAATATTTCTGATATATACTGTACTATATACATATACTAGATATGAAGGTCAACAATATGGCCAGCTGCAGGCCTGCAGCTAGTGCATGTGCATGCACTAAGCCTTGCAATTGATCATGAGCTCTGGATCCTGCATGCATGCACTATATATAATATAGAGCTCATGATTAGCTGACTCAATTGCTCATGTCAACTATATAATATTATTATTAATGTAGCTATACATTATGGTATATTTAGCTATAATACACAATGTATACATACCCATAGAACTAGAACCACACAATACCTTGACTGTCTGCTACAGATATCTTGACAGAAATGCATGCTTATACGGGTGATTTCAATTATACAAACACACACTGATTTGGAACATTGATCACAAAATTATGTTCATGCAATACAAAAACTACGACTGAGATACAAAAGTGCACACATGTGTACAGAATATACACAGGATGAAAGTTACTACCACAAAATAATGATGTAAAATAATATACAACATGTATAAAGACATGGCACATGCTGCCAAATACACTGTACAATGTAACCTTGAGAGGTGTCTACACACAGTTTATAACTAGAATCATGTAAGTGTAACAATACAAAACCATGCAGTAGTGTGAATAAAACACTGCACTACAAAGGGCAGTGCCAGACACCATGACTGTGTCACACAATACACACAGACACTGTGTAATTCAATGCTGACCAGTAAACATGTTACTCCTTGAAACTAGAACATGGCTGTTGTTTGGTGTATTGATTACTTGTTACCTAATAAGGAAAAACAAACACACAGGTGAAGAGGTGGAACACGTGTTGCCACACCTAATACACACATGTGTACAGACATGCAAGTACACACAACACACACTGCCTACCATATATGGACATACATGCTGTCACATAACAAAGCAGCACACCTGCTTGTACACCAAGCACTGGACATGCATTCACTCCTGTGTGTGCACACACATGCATATGCACACACACACACACAACACACACACACTCCAACAAACCTTCTGGTGGCAGTTCATTCAACATCTTTGTCCCAAATTACTGCATTTTGGGATAAGTGTCTGCTGCAATGACCATGTAGCAGTACTTCCTCAGACTGGCCTTGTCAGCAAATAACACTTCAAATGATCAAACAGTATTTCCTTGGCATTTTCACCATCAGCATTCTCAATCTTCGAGATGAGACCTTCAGTGATTACTTTCTTATGTTTCAGTCTAAGCAGGTTAATTTTGGTATCCACCACTTTATAAAACTCATCCTCATACTTCTCAAGAACATGTGACACTGCAGTGAGAGAGGCAAACAACTCATCTAAACTCAAGTACATTTATGTCACATACCTCGACACAGTAGTGGGAATGAATGCAATAGAACACATACAAATGTATAGCAGTCACATGCAAATCAGGTGCAGTTTCTGTGGACAATGAATCAGACACTTTGAGAGTACGGCAAGCAGTGTCTTGGGAAGATGTGACACAGTCTAAAAGGAGTCTCAAAGCACATCCAACCAGTCTAGCTGAAGTCAAGGCTCAGTGTACCAATTCTACACAAGTGTGTTGCTTCCTTTTCTTGTATCTTCTTTGCATACGTATATTTGTCATCTTCTTCTTGTATTTCATGAAAGCACAAGGAATGTGTTCTTTCCCTTTGATAAACTAGCTATCTTGGCTAAAATGTAACTGGTGAAAGTACTTGAGTATATATACTAGTACGTACCTACCACAGGTGGGTCTTTTAAGAATGAATCCAAAGCCAAACAATGCCACTACACAGATTGAATGGTGCATGCTTCACACAAAATGCATGTGCATATGCACAAACTCACACACACACACAAACTCACGCACACACACACACACACACACACACACACACACACACAGACACACACACACACACACACACACACACACACACACACACACACACACACACACACACACACACACACACACACACACACACACACACACTTACCACTAGTGGCAGAAGCCTGATATATCACAGGAGCTAGTCCTTCTGAAGAACCTTCCTCTGAAGGCACATTCACAGCCACAACAGAGGAGGCTACCGTGGAGCAAGGAGACACACACATGTACATGGGAGAATAGCGATGATGAAATGTGAATCCAGCTGTACATGACGGCATGGAGCATGTGTAGATATGTTACAGGTTACTGGTTAATTGAAGTTAACTCATTAACTGAGTGGGTGTACAGTGGTAAGGAGCTAGTTATGAGATGACATACATTAGGGAAGACTGCTGTCCACTTTCAGATTGGCAACTTCCAGGAGGTCAGCTCCAGCACTGTTGTGAGCTGAATAGGAGTCCTTCCATCCTACAGTGACAAGTGAGTACACGTGAACAGAATATGGATTGAAGGAACTATCAAATTCTCTAATTCACTAATCCATCAATGGAGACAGTCAATCCCCAGCAATACCAAGGCCACTGAGTTGGCTGAGTGGTGGGAGCTTGCTCCCAAATAGTAAGGCTGGTATTGGTCCCTGACGCTAGTAAAGGGGTAGGGACTGTGGCACTAAACCCTGAGGTGAACCTGCAAATTCTGTACTGTCTAGTAGTAAAACTTTGGTAGACGTGACAATACACAGAACACAATCTACATGGAACACATTTGAAGGGTGACAGTTAACGTTAGTAGACAGACTAAGTCCTAGTCCTTGGTACTCTCAGCAAGACTGATGCTTACCGTATATGTTTGATTGTGGATCCACATTGGTTGGCACACTCCTCTGTCTACAGAACTGGATTTCAGCTCTGTCACTGTGACTCCAGCAGTGCCTGCCACAAAGACATGGACAGTAGTGAGAACAATCAAGGTAGTATACACCAATTATATGTGAACAGGTTGGAGTAAGGAAGTGGAACACACCATAATATGTATATACGTACATACGTACATGCATACACATTATAGGTTAGACTAAGAACCAAGGTATCTATGGGGTTAGAACACCACGGAAACCGATTATTATCAATGCCAGCACACAAAGTACAAGGACATCTACGAATAGCACTTTCCAAGGTGTTCTGTTCTAGATAAGTACATATACATAAGCGCACAAGCACAAGCACACACGCACACACACACACACGTACACACACACACACACACACACACACACACACACACACACACGCACACACACACACACACACACACAAGCCATTCAGAACAATGATGGAGTACCAAGATCAACAATTGACATGAAGACGTACTGTAGCTAATTTAGCAGACTGAGGGGCAAAGGGAGGACCAATGACAATCTGAGCAAGTTCTATTGCTCAACCAAACCTACCAACTTTTCTCATTAACATGATCACCGAAGGAACCACTGCACTACTCAGTGTGTGAGACAAGCCAAAATAAGGGTCAAGAGACGACCTGACTGCTGACAACTGATTGTGTGCTCTGTCAATATGCCCACAACATCTAAACAATGTATGGAATAGACCATGTGCATCCATTTCGCATTCACACATTGCTCATTTCAATGCACATTGGAGCACTTCTTGTGTGGATACACTTACACTGACGCATGCAAACATGTGTACTCACATTGTGGGAACTGGACAATAGCATGCGTAGGAGAGTCCTTGGGGCATCACAGGGGAGTTGAGGGAAAGTGGTGAGGTAGACTCGAGAGCTACCTCCAATCTGAGAGTGAAGCACCGCACCAGACCTGTTGCACAAGTGCTGGAGTGGACACAAGCACACAGTACACCGGTCAACAGTAATGGACTAGGATCAACTAGCTGGTAGTGCTGCAGTGTGTGGTGAGTGACTACTGACCTGACCAACAGGAGGGCTACCTCGTCAGCTCTCCCTTCACAGCCTCAGTGTACTGAAGGTGGAGGGAGTTGTAGTCTTTGACAGTTACCAGCAGTGGAGCACATCTGGATGGGTGGGATGGGGCAGTTCAGTCAGGACTATGCAAGCAAAACAGGAAAATCATGTCCCCTCATACTAGGGTGAGAGTAATGGTCTATCAAATACAATGCATTATCTGTGGAACAAACCTGGTCTGTACCTGGTGTGCTTCTCTCTGGTCTGGTCCGTGGTCTGGTCTGATCTGTGATATGTAAATAGTCTCAATCTGGTCTGGGTAGGGTAAGTTCCCATTACTGCCTTCTAAGGAGAACTAAAGGCAGGAGCAGCAACAGATCTTCCATGTTTCTGCTGCTGATGTATACACATGTAATATATGCCTTCTCTCCATCAGTGCCTGCTTCAGGGAAGAGTACAGAAAAGAGGCGCATTCTCACTGGCTACGCACTTTCATAAAGCCAGGGTTTCCCTTTGGAATGGGTCCATTCAACTCAGGACTAGCAGGCTCACTTAGCTTATTAATTCAAGAGAAGTACTCAATGGAAGAATTGAGAGAGATGTCACTTTGAGGAACAATCAAAAGAGCATGGCTGCACAATTACTGTCTGAAGGGTTCTGCTACTCTTGCACCAACTGCCTTTCACAACAGAGCTGGGGGCAGTACATTCACACCTTATCTTTCCCACACATGACCAGCTTACTTAGTGGTATGAGGTGGGGCAACAGCAGTCAGGGGCAGTTGAGAACAGCCAAAGGTCTGTCTCTCACAAAACGTGGAAGAGTGCAGGTTCACTGTGAGGAAAAAAGTACTTTAAATGTAGACACAAAGCACTTGTAGACATTCTTGTTAGCTCAGTCCATTGACAGTTAAAAGGAAATTGGTTGTGATAGTCTGGTTCAGAGCGGAAGCCAATCCTTGAAACAACAGTTTAATCAGCTGCACAACGCAAGTTTCTGTTGCATCAAAGTATACAATTGTGAGGAGATGTCACATAGTGAGAGACATTGGAATGTAGGATTCACTTAGTGGGAGACATTGATAAGAGGATTCTTGAAACAATGGTTTGAAGTAGGTGTCAGTAGTAGAGACCACATCACACCAACACCAACACACACACACACACACACACACACACACACACACACACACACACACACACACACACACACACACACACAAGCATGCACACTTCTTCTGCACACCTTGTCCAACACACAGATGTAGAGCAGGTTCCAGGCCCAAAGGCCTGAGACTGCATGCGTACAGCCAGTCAGAGTCTTTCATGGGTGAGGTGGCACTTTTCCTGGACTTGGGGGCTGCTGGGTGTTGATGGCTGTAGATGGCCTCTTGTTCCTTGGCCAAGCTGGGCTCGGGGGATGCAGTGGAAGATGGTTGAAGATGGCCGAAGACCACAGTATGTGGTTCACTGGAGCTGTGATGGGCAATCTCTGTTCATAAAAGTTAGTGAGCTGTCTTCCCGCTGCCGAGAAAGCCATGACACACACACGTCCACTCCATTTGATGTTGTGAGCATGCAGAAGCAGCCGCACTGACTCCACACAAAACAGTGTGATCCTCTAGCCACCTCCACGACCATGTGGTCTCAGAGCCACCATTTACGATCACACACACACACACACACACACACACAAGTACATATATTAATGGAACTCTTTTCTCGGCTGTCTCTCCTCCAACAAAGCTCTCTCAATGTCGTCTGACAGTGAGGATGTGGGTGCGACTGAAGGGGGAAGGGATGGAATGGCACATGTACGCTATCATGGTAGATATACGTAGGTGCAGTGGAGCAGACACCCCTCGATTATGCAAACACTTTCAAAAGTCCCAATGATCGGTCCTATTCTATTAAAGTAAACTTCCCCTTGAAATGCCGACACCCCGTTAATCCATATTGCGGACAGAGCCTGGTGTACCAGCCTATACTTACATAATTATACACATCTATAATAATATTGTACACAAACCTGTCTAAAAGTTCTGCTGAATTTTAGCTGCAAATTCACTCATTCTTCCATACTCGACTTTCTCAGAAGCAATCTTGAATACACCCTGTACTTGCTCCTTAGTTGCCTCCTCCTTGAGGAAAGTCAAAAGGTGTGCATTGGCATCTTCCTTGCTCGCTGAAAGATTGATGTGATACTCAACACGTTCTGGAATTAAGTCCAACACCTTCAGTGTCATTGCTATTGTTTTAGCATTCATTTTTTCAAGAAATTCCTGTGCATTCTCCTTAATCATCTGCACATGTGAAGCTGAGACCAGTGGGACATGTCAACAATGTGCAGCAGTTGGAGTCACATGTCACAAGTCAGTAGGTAATGTCAGCCATACATGGCACTATAGCCACACCCATGCATGTCTATGGGCATATACACAGTACACAGTAGTTTTATATATGATTCTTGTAAAGTGCACAATTGATTGTGTGCCACAAGAATCTGATATTATATATGCATCACTTCAACAAATGTGTTGTCATAATTATTATGGATATCAGTTTCCAAGGTGTTCTGTTCTAGGTAAGTACGTACATATACATAAGTGCACAATCACACACACACATTGTGACACATCAGTTACAAAATCAGTTTTGTAACTGATAAAGACCCTCGTGGTCGAAACGTTTTACTTGAACCATCCTGTTTAGCTACGTGAATGCTCATCAACGCCTCATAAACGTGCTAGACAACGTAGCATGAGCATTAACAAAGCATTATCAGACACATAATCACATAGGCACAATGACACGTACCCACACACCCACACACTTACCATTAGTGGCAGAAGCCTGATATATCACAGGAGCTAGTCCTTCCAAAGAACCTTCCTCTGAAGGCACATTCACAGCAACAGCAGAGGAGGCTACAGTGGAGTAAGGAGTCACAATGTACATGAAAGAACAGTGATGATGAAAACTGAATTCAGCTACACATGGAGGCACGGAGCATGTGTAGATATGTTACAGGTTACTACTGACTGAGGTGAGCTCATTAACTGAGTGGGCGTACAGTGGTAAGGAGTTGTGAGATGACATACATTGGGGAGCACTGCTGCCCTCTTCCAGATGGAGAGCTTTGACAAGGTCAGCACGTGCACTGTCTGGTGCAAGCAGAATGGGAGTCCTTCCATCCTACAGTGACAAGTGGATGCACATGAACAGAATTTGGATAGTAGGAACCTTCAAATTCTCTAATTCACTAATCCATTAATGGAGACAGTCAATCCCCAGCAATACCAAGGCCACTGAGTTGGCTGAGTGGTGGGAGTTTGCTCCCAAATAGTGAGGGTGGTATTGGTCCATAACGATAGTAAAGGGGCAAAGACTGTTGGCACTAAACCCTGAGGTGGACCTGCAAATTCTTTACTGTCTAGTAGTACAACTTTGGTAGACATGACAATACACAGAATGCAAGCTACATGGAACACACTTGAAGGGTGACAGTTAACGTTAGTAGATAGACTGATGTGTAGAGACACAGTGCCACTTCACTAGACATCACAAGTGGGACACAGAGACATTCTGCACTGTACAAGTCAGTGGGTAGTGTCGTTGGACAAGAGGGAAGCATAGACAACATGTGCAGTAGAAGATGCGGCTACACAAATGCACAAGTGCACCCATGAATGGGACACAGTCTGTCCTTGGTACTCATCAACACCGATGCTTACCGTCTGTGTTTGATTGTACACATTACTGTCTGTAGCTACTTCCTCCGTGAGTTTTCGCCTCTTTGCTAATGGCTCCATATCGGTTGGCATACTCCTCTGTCTACCATCCACAGAACCAGACTGCAGTTCTGTCACTGTGACTCCAGCAGTGCCTGCCACAAAGACACGGACAGTAGTGAGGAAGAAGTACTGCACCAGATGCAGACTGCAGATGCACACACACACACACACACACACACACACATGCTAGCATGCATGCACAGACACCAAATATGTGAATGCACATATTGCAACACACACACACACACACACACACACACACACACACACACACACACACACACACACACACACACACACACACACACACACACACACACATTAAGGCAATCCAGCACATTGTTGTAGGCTCCATACCAGTTAAGCTAGTTCCCACTTGAGATGGCCCACTGGGAGGAATGGGGTTCTGTGGAGTCATAGCTTCAGCATTGATTTGGGCAGGGGTACTGGAAGGATTAGGACAACTTGGAGTGCCTGAAAATGTGCAACAGTACGCTATCAAAGACAGACACAGAGACACACACACACATGTACAGTAGCAGGGCCATGCTCCCAACACACTGATGGAGGCTCCTTACCAGTTAAGCCAGCTCCGGGCTGTCCACTGGTTGGTCCAGGGCCACACACTGGATGAGGGATGCTTGACATCTCTGAAATGGCATCACACACAATGCAGTAATGAATACTTCAAAGGTACACCAAAATCTATTACATAGGCAGTGTTGGCAAGCGTCGATCTAAGGCTCAAGAAGCTAGGTACAGATGTCTGAAACATAGAGATGGTCACTTTCAACTGTTCATGCTCCTGTGCAGAACAAACACTGAAACTGTGCAATAAGGCTTGACATGTCCACTTCCAAGACCAAGCTGTAGTCATGTCTAACAACACTTCATGCAGCATGTCACTGAGCTGTTACACTGAACTATTAGGTACAGTCCAAAGGGATTTGCGATGCACTCGTAGTGTCTGTCACGTGACAAAGGTGCGCACATTTCACTTGCTGTATTTACTAGCACAACTGTTCTGGACCTGTCAGTCCATTTTGTTTCTTTTTACCATACAACATAAAAGGCTGTTCCGTACTTCCAGTGTTTTGTTCTATAAAACATTGACGCTATAATGCCACATACTGTAAACAGACGTGTACAATACACTGAGTAACATAAAGGATGCCTACCTCCTTTTTCCCTTGAAGCCAGATCCACTAAGTGGAATATCTCTGAATTGGAGGGGTGGGGTAGGAGCTATAGGATGGAGGAATAATGAAGGGACTATAACTTCACAGATCTGTTGAAAGTGAAATGATTACAGTAGTTTCTAAACAGCACAGTGCCTTCAATTGAGGCTGTGTGTGAATACAGTGTATACACTCTCCAAATCAGCAACAGAGTCTATCCTAACTAATCAGAATCTTAGCATATAATATAGTATATTGCACACCTTGAATGAGGGCTCTTAAGAAGCCTTATTGCTACGTCAGTAGTAAACGTGCTTGTGCAGCACTTCAGCACACTCACCTGTGCTCCTTCAACTTGGCAGAACCACACTTTCTGGCTTTTCAAGTACTCTTGGCGAGCCCTTGACAAATTACAGACAATGCTATCCCCTCGTTGGATAGCTAGGTGTGTTGTGGGGGCTACACACGTGCACACAAAGCCAAACTGGGCTTTTGCTTTGTCAGTAAAAGTGGCACCAAACAGTGCTTGGGCAGATGTTTGTAGAGCTGTTTTGAATGTGGACAGAATTTCACAGCAGCATTCATGTAATTTGGCTACAGTGCAGTTCACTTTAACAGAGAGATGTGGGACAATGCAAATATACCCAGCAGATTCAACAATGGATATGTCTAACTCCTTCCATTGAAACTTTATTGCCAATCGAGTGTTCCCATTTCGGACTGGCTCCCAGCCCTTATTAGCCAGCTCCACAGCTAGGCGAGGGAATATTCCCCGTGGCATATCTTCAGTGGAAATCATGGCATTTTCTCTGAATTTGAATGCCACAAGGAGAGGAGCTATGCTGCTACTAAAGCATGAGGTATAGTTTGCACCAATACTGTTGTCTCCTGAAGCAAGCGCTGCAGGCATGAAGTACTCCGGACTAACATCACCAGGTTGTGATAAGCGTGCAGTTATGCCCAGGTGGCATAGACAACGTAACATCCACGCTGCATCCACATCCCTGGAGATGCCCAGTTCATTGAAAAGAGCCTTATCTAAAGATAGAATACCCATCTTCTTGAAGGCTTTGAGTGCAAGGCACTTTGGAGCACTGATGAAATCGACCGCCAGGAGCTTTGATACTTCCCTTAGGAATGCACTGCTATCTGTGCAAACTGTGTCATAGACATCTGTGTAGTCAAGGAAAGTGAAGACACCAAGGAAGTGAAATAGCTGCAGAAGGCTACGAAACTCACGACTTGGATCTGCAGACCTCACGCCCTTTACTTCTCGAGCATGTTTCAATAGCTCGGTGAATGTGAAGAATTTCTGATTGACTTTTCGGCACACAATCTCAAAGTAAAACCAGCCAATAGGTATCCTGGCCTTCAGGGCACCATCAGGATGGGAGAGGGCTTCACGGAGGTTATTAATAGTAGCCTGGTCTGTCTGGATGCGCTCTGAGGGATTATCATGTGGCAAATTATTCACAAGGAAAAATAGCCTACCATCTGCATCGGGGACTATGTGGGAATAATACGGCTTTTGCTCTAACAGTTCAATACGTTTGGAAATCTTATCAGAAACTGTTGCAGTATTGCCCTTCTCCATTAAATGATCCTTGAATGTGCCAACTAGAACCGTGCGGAACGTCGGCAAGTGCATATCCATTGGTAATGCACCTGCATTGCTGGGTACCTTGTATACCAAGGTCTGCACACTGGACAGAGATCGCAGCATCATTTCCCAAGCTGTTTCAGGACCTGATGATGTTTTAACCTCTGTGGTTGCATTTGGTCGGTACGTGATTGGTGCTGGCTCATCGAGGTCCTTGGCTGCATTGAAGACATTCACGTAAGTACATGGGATGTCCAACAATAAGGGAAGAACATCTTGAAAACTTGGTTGCCCACCAGTGTCAAGCAAGTGCACAAGCCTGGCACCATTCAGTTGTAATTTTGCCTCCAGGCCTCCACCATGGTCATGCATAAGGCTTATGTGTGCTTCGTGAAATACAGACTGCTTTGTACCATGAGCAGAAGGCTGTTTACTAGGATGTGCAGAAGGCTGGGAATGGTGTGAGGAATGAAAAGCACTTTTACTTGCAACAGTAGGTCGATCAACTTCAATCACTGCTTGTGCAAATTTAGTATGTGAGTCTTCTGGACGAACATCTGGCAATGCTGGATGAACATCTGGCATTGTTTCAGTAGCATGGTACTGACGGTTAAGGACGGATGACCTGATAGACCTGGCCATCTCCTCATCAGAGAGTAGCTTCCAGACTGAGGTTCCTTCTATTGCATACTTCTCTGCAGTAATGGAAACTACATCTGGCTTTGACATGACAGGAGTGCTTATTATGACTTTTTTGGGCCTATCGTGGACAAGTAGGTGTTTCAGGCAAGATTTTCCCACAGCTGGAGGACCCATGAATATATTTCGATTGATAGTGACGCTTACACATCCTTGCTTTGCCACTGCCTCCTCATAGTTAGGTAGCCATGAGGGTGGTTTCGGAGGTGCTGCATAGATAAGAAGGCAAACATTCTTTGGGTTTCATCAGCATGCATACATACACAAGGCAAGAAAAAACACCGTATACGTACAAATTTTCGCGGAATGTAAATTTTGCGAATGCCCCTTCCCTGACAATTATTGCAATTTCAATTTTGCGAAGCCCTGAAAATTTTGCGAATGGCTCCCTTTCTATGGAAGATATCACCACCTAGAGTGGCTCAGGCATCGATGTATGCTTTGTTTCATTCTCCTGGCATTTTATGGATCATTTCTGACCGTTTACGTCGTTTATGTCTTCGTTCCATTTAAGTAGTTGCATTCGCAGATATAATGTTTCCAAGGATGTCTGGTCTGCATCGGCAGGAGCAGTTCTTCAGCGTGAACAGGATAACGAAACAGCAAAGATCCTTACGCGGTGGCAGGAAAGATGGCCTGACTGTGGGACACGTTCCGCGCATTATATCCTGCCATTGCTCCGTATTTGTTTGGCGGCGGCTCGATAGTATGCACGATTACTGGAGGGTCGATTACTCAAACTGGCAAGTAGTCTTTCATCGTCTTCTTTGCCATTCCACACAAATGAAATGTTTCTTTGCTACACCCTTACCAATTTAAGGCCTTCCGTACGTGCATATTGCCCTGGGAAATTGTAAGAATTTTCGCAAATTTAATTTTGCGAATCTACATGGATTCGCGAAATTCGTGAAAATAACGTCCTGCGAAAATTTGTACGTATACGGTAGCAACATGCAGATTATTGCAACAAGCAGGCTACAGCTATGCTACAGTATCGGGTAACTAGATATGTATGCGGAATACTTCTTCAGTGCATCAATCCTAGTACAAAGTGATCGCATACATTGGGGTTCAGTAAATAATAGATCAGAGTCATTAATACCTACTCTTAAACCTTTGGATTTTGGTTAATGCTTCGAGGCTGTCATCTGAGAGTGAGTTTACAACAAACCTCCTAATCCTGCTACTCAGTGGAATAATTGCAGAGTAAGTGTGGTATATATGGCATCAAGATACATATGTGAGATCTGCCAGTAGAAATCACACCTTAACGTATTTTGCCGATTTTTGACACAACGCAATGTCCTAACCTCTAGACAACACTAGATACTAGAGAGTTCAAAGTAAATTGAACAGTTAAGTAATGAACTACCTAGTACAGCATGATGTAAACCAACTATTTTCTGCGTAGAACTGTACAAGTGCGTACAGGAGTACAGCACAATCAAGGCACACCTTCTTTCTCCACAATGAAGCTTATTGAAAAGTTCATGACTCCTTGCCTGGCACCAAGAACACGAAGGAGAATGTGCTTGTGTGACTGTAGATGTTTAGGCACCTCACTGTGCTCAACTTCAAGAGAAATGGCTGGAGGGTACCTGTGCTGTTCCACAGCAGATAGTAGCTTTGTCTCATCCCCTTTGTAGCGTGTCTTGTACTCAATGTCTT
This sequence comes from Ianthella basta, assembly GCA_964019415.1. Classification (NCBI taxonomy): domain Eukaryota; kingdom Metazoa; phylum Porifera; class Demospongiae; order Verongiida; family Ianthellidae; genus Ianthella; species Ianthella basta. Next base: position 3,933,805 of record OZ025876.1, read on the forward strand.
TGGGTGCAACCTTAACACAAATGATACAGGATCCCATGTGAAATAAGAACACCTAGCCAAGAAGATACTATGTACACACAGCAAGGAGAATCACCTACCCTGTTTATACCAACAACTGAGGCACTCCACCCTCTACCACTGTACTCAGTCAGACTGCTTTCAATGTGGTCTGCTGTCATTACAAAGGAGACAGCATGATCTTGCATTTTCCATCCAGTCCAGTGCCTCTTCAGAATCTGATCAGGGAATAACTGGATGATGTTAACGAGTTAGGACAGTAATACCAAGCACACACTCACCTCAATCCAGACATTAGAGTCAAAGGTGATTGCCATCTTTGAGTACAAGATGTTGCCCTCTTCTCTCTTCCATAGTGCTGCACGGTACCTGCCGGTATCCTCCAGACAGAAGGCCTCTGCAAACAGGGAGGAGCCGCTACCCATGCTTCGGGGAGCACTGCTGTCATTTTCCAGATGGAGAACTTTAAGTAGCTCAGCACGTGCACTGTCTGGTGCAAGCTCAATAGGAGTCCTTCCAGCCTACAGTGACAAGTGGATGCACATGTACGTACATGCCAAGGAATCTGGAACCTTACTGCATATTATACCACTACGAGCATGTACGACCTTCAGCCGCACTCGCTCTGCGTCATATTGCTGGCAGGACAGCACCGGTCATCCAATGTCATTTGGTTGGTTTCAAATGGACAACATTGGCAGCATGATAGCACCAGTTGGGCGACACTGGCTGGACAGTACTGATACTGTTTGCACTGCCTAGGCCTCTGCTATACTCATGCATACACATATACTCACAAGCATGTGTGCACAGTATACATACACTAGAAATAATAAAATTTTTGTGCCAAAATTGTAAGGATGTAGGCATGGCATGAAAAGGACAGCAACAAGTAAAGACTGTTACACAGTGGAGCATTAACCATGGTCCTTACATGCAAGAATGTCGCACCTTATCTCGCGGTGGAGCATTAACCATTGTTCCTAATGTAGGGACAATGGTTAATGCTCCACTGTGTATCAGTCTTTACTTGTTTCTGCCCTTTTCATGCCATGCCTACATCTTTACAATTTTTGCAAAAAATTTTAATATTTCTAGTTTCTGTACTTTTTACAGTAGTTTTTGGGTCGGTTGTCCCGACCGGATATATGCAATTGGTTATCGCTTATCAATTATCAACCTAATGATGTCATTATGGCGGCTACAAGTCTAGCTGAAGTAGCGGCGTTTGGAACGAGGAAGACTGGAATAAAGCGTATTCGGACAAATACTAATGGCTAAGAATGGTGGTGACGTTTCTGTACCAAGAGGAAGACGCCTTCACGATAAGTGAACAGACAGTGCGGGGGCTGAACAGACTCGTACTGATCGCATGCAACAATTTTCTGTAACCTGCATTCCAGACCATTGAGAAAACTGTTAAATCACGACCAGTCAGCGATTCAGGTTGCCTGCCTTCGCCACATACCCTGTGGTGCAGACATTATACCTCATTTCTGTAATCCTGGAGCTCAAGGTGTGGGCTAGCACCTAGGTGTTCCTCGCTATCCTCGGATTCGCCTAAGATCCGCGCTATACAGAAAGGCAATCGGAAATAAATCGTGTAGTAATTAAAAATGGCGGGGAAATGCACGACCGTGAATGTCCTTCAAAGCTTACTTTGGCTGGGGATAGCAACGTACACACCTCCAATTAGACATACGGTGGCGTTGCTAAGCTATTGAACTAAATCTGAAGGAGGATTAGGCAAACCAATGTAGCAAAGTGTTCATAACATCATGTTAAAATTGTGTCCCTTACGTAGCATCGTCTATCGATGGCCCGGAAACCCTCATTTGTGAAACTTGTTTGCGGAGGTTTCTAATCTACAAAGGAATACAGCCAGTTTGAGGGCAAATTAAACTGTGGTAAAGGTTTCTATCTACTCATTATGGTTCATTCGCTACTGCTGTCAGAGAAGAGGAAGAGGAAGAGGAAGAGGAAGAGGAAGAGGAAGAGAAGGAGAAGAAGTGTTTTGCTTGGAAATAAGGTTAGTTCTGAGTGGTATACAACCCACACTTCCTCTTGGGTAGCCTTCTTTATCGGTTTGTGCCCTAAACGGCAATAGCACTACTTTCCGTTTGTACTACAGCATATAAACTACCACCGCCATCCCTACATAGACAGCACTACCGTGCTATCTGATATAGCCATAGGTAGAGTGGGCCATTACTAACAAACAGTGGGAAATGAAGTGAGCCCTACTGGCAGGCAGCAAGCAAATAGAATAGCTAAAGAAGCAGAATGAGCACAGTGCTGCAGACAATGCAGCCGAATGACCTGTGTTCAAGGTAGCACCACACTAAAGGCAGTCAAGCTAGTAAGCTGTCCAGTGCTATAGCTTATTTTGTGGTAGAGAGAGAGTCCTTCACCAGCCCAGAATGCTGAAGCCAAGATACCGTATACTACAAAATGTTCGCAATCAATCATCGCTCGTGCATGTATATGCGTCCGTGAACTGCCCAGGGGTGCATGTATATCCAATAGATGTGCCTCTGGGCACGTCGTGTGTCTATTATACATGCATTCCTGGGCACCTCGCGCCATTTACGTAGTCACGTGACCATATCTTATATGGAAATCATTAGAAATTAACAACATAAATGAGAACACACTATACTTAGCAGTTGATGTTTCTGTTGCTGCAGTTCTGTCGGCATCCAGTTGAAGCCTGGGAGGAAGCGGGCTTCTTTGGTGGCAGTTGGTGGGCACTAAAGGTTGTGCGACGTCTGCGAGCAGAGTAGGATTGGCAGTCTCTTCTTCAGTGCTTACGTGGAATGTGGAGTCTGCGTAGCTTACAACGCTGACTTTGGTGTTGGCTAGCTCTTCCTATGGTCTCGCAAACTCAAGGTGGGACCATTCAACCGCGAAATGCAAGCTCTTTAGAGCAGTAATGGTACTGTTAGTTTTCTTCACCATCTTTGAGGCTAAACTGGTCACCAAGGACGCAGATGTCGTCAAGAGACTAGAAGCAACCTGATTTGCTAGAAAATCATCCGGGATCTATAATAGTTAAATGCCGACCAATTGGTGTCTCTACGTATGCTACCAGCTCTAGCAGTCAAGATGCTCACATTGTCTCTGACATCTGGTGACATCCCAAACTCCTCCACCAGTGTCTTCACAAGTTGTGCATGACCACCTTTACATGCCAGGTGTACAGCACCACGACCACCCTGCAAGTGTGGGACACAAACAATGACACAGTAGACAAAGAGACAATTGCAATGAACAGATTAATTCCCCACATTGTCCACAACACTCCCATCCACATTATCATCTGTGAGCAGTTCACAGACAATGTCTTGATGGCCCTCCTTACAAGACAACAGCAAGCAGTCCTGGCCATCCTGAAGGAAGACTGGTAGACATGACCTTGTGTGGTGGTCGTTGGTGTGCTGTTGGGCTGCATGTGTGTGTGTGTACAATAGTTACAGTACACCGTTTACTGTTGTAGTGTGGCAATTTTGTGTGATACGTGTGTATGTGTGATACATGTACGCCGTGTGTGGGTGAATGTGTGATCGTGTGTGTAGTGTGCATTGAAGTGCATGTGCATGTGTGCATGGTAGTGCGTGAATCTTGGATAAACATACTGTACATCAAAAACACACAACTTCGTAATGAACAGATTACATACTGTCATGTACCACTCTACAACTCACTGCAGTTCTCAAGCTGAGGTCAAATCCACACTGGTCCATGAGGTACCTCATCACTGGGAGGCTACCACCTAACACTGCATAGTGAAGGCATGTCCGACCATGCTTATCCACCTCAAACACCCTCTCTCCAAAGAGGGGCAACAGGTACTCCACACACTTAAGGGATCCACCATGGGCAGCTTGGTGAAGGGCAGTCGATGAATCCTGTGTATATGGTTAGTATCATGAGTGGAATGTTGTATTAGGTTGTGGGTACACACTGACTAGTGTGACTCACTTGTGCTTTGTGAAACACATCTCCTCCATGTTCCACCAACATCTTCAGTACAGGGAGGTGGTCACACCGTGCAGCATACATCACTGGTGTCCATGACTACAGGAGAGAACAAGCAATTGGTATTCACACAGTGATACAGGAATTCACATGCTGCCTCCTCCAATATCCACTCTCACCATTCACTCACCCTCCACATCACATCACATTGTTCACTACCACATTGGTGTGTGTGACAGGGTGTGGGGTGGATCAAAGGCACCATGCATGCAGTCTATGGATGACTTTGACTTTGACAGTTATACACATATCAACTGTGCTTGAAATCAATATATAAAGGCATACAATATACTGAATGAAGTGAGGGCTATCTCAGCTGGCTTGGGTGTGAGTAGTTTCACCCATATATAGGAAGACCAGTTCCTGGTCAATACCTTAGCAAGGTTCAACTCTGTTGTTTGAACCTGGTACGAGGAGAGCTATCCAAATTAGAATACATTGTTGCTGTGCAATTGGTTTAAAAATGCTCAACACTTTCGATTGATGGTGCTTTTAACAAATTCACACTTGCAAAGTTTCAGCATTCATTGACCATTCATGACGTCTTCAGCTAAGATGTGCAATTTCCACTAGCAACTTTCACACATACACACACTGGTGGTATATTTTGAGAAGTAAACACAAATCACAAACTATGATCAAACATATGTAAGTAATGTGCATCTTGTGTTCCAGCTTCCTGTGTCACTTGGTCACATGTGGGAACAAACACAAGTTGAGTGCTCACTCACTCCTAACATTAATTCCCATCCACTCACTTCATCATCCTCATCATTCACATCACAGTGGTCTGTCTCTACAAGGAGTCTGGCCACTGGAAGGTGACCCTGTTGAGCTGCCAACATCAGTGGGGTACTACCATCCTGAGGGTTGGGTGGGACATGGTCAATACAGTACACAGCAAACAACTTGTACAAATGGACTGAATGTAATTGAACCGAATGTTGGCAGTGGTGTGCTGTTGGGCTGCATGTGTGTGTGTACAATAGTTACAGTACACTGTTTACTGTTGTAGTGTGGCAATTTTGTGTGATACGTGTGTATGTGTGATACATGTACGCCGTGTGTGGGTGAATGTGTGATCGTGTGTGTAGTGTGCATTGAAGTGCATGTGCACGTGTGCATGGCAGTGCGTTAATCTTGGATAAACATACTGCACATCAAAAACACACAACCTCGTAATGAACAGATTACATACTGTCATGTACCACTCTACAACTCACTGCAGTTCTCAAGCTGAGGTCAAATCCACACTGGTCCACGAGGTACCTCATCACTGGGAGGCTACCACCGAACACTGCATAGTGAAGACATGTTGCACCATTTTCAGCCACCTCAAACATCCTCTCTCCAAAGAGGGGCAACAGGTACTCCACACACTCAAGGGATCCACCACGGGCAGCTTGGTGAAGGGCAGTGGATGAATCCTGTGTACATGGTTAGTATCATGAGTGGAATGTTGTATTAGGTTGTGGGTACACACTGACGAGTGTGACTCACTTGTGCTTTGTGAAACACATCTCCTCCATGTTCCACCAACATCTTCAGTACAGGGAGGCGGTCACACCATGCAGCATACATCACTGGTGTCCATGACTACAGGAGAGAACAATCAAGTGGTATTCACACAGTGATACAGGAATTCACATGCTGCCTCCTCCAATATCCACTCTCACCATTCACTCACCCTCCACATCACATCACATTGTTCACTACCACATTGGTGTGTGTGACAGGGTGTGGGGTGGATCAAAGGCACCAGAGTGCCACTAAACAAACCTTCGGCAGGGCACAGTTTGTGGCCAGTACTAGAGATGCTAGCACTGATGAAATCAAACACTCACCCAACACGTCACGTACAGTAAAATGATGCCCATTCTGTGAGTCATTTAACACAAACCTATGGACGACTTTGACATTGACAGTTACATATCAACTGTGCTTGAAATGATGTAAAGGTATACATTATCGAATAAAGTGAGAGCTTCTCAGCTGGCTTGGGCATGAGTAGCTTCATTAATAGGAAGACCAAATTATCTGGTCAAACCTCCACTAGGTTCAACCTTATCGTTTACCCAATCGAGGAGAACTACCTAACTTGGCATACATTATTGGGGTGTACTTGCAACTGGCAACTCTCACACACACACACATATACTTACCAGTGGTATTTTGAGAAGTAAACACAAATCACAAACTAAGATCAAACATAAGAAATGCGCATCTTGTGTTCCAGCTTCCTGTGTCACTTGGTCACATGTGGGAACTAACACAAGTTGAGTGCTCACTCACTCCTCCCATTAACTCCCATCCACTCACTTTACCACTCTCCTCATTCACATTACAGTGGTATGTCTCAATCAGGAGTCTGGCCACTGGAAGTTGACCCTTTCGAGCTGCCACCATCAGTGGGGTACGACCATCCTGAGGATTGGGTGGGACATGGTCAATACAGTACACAGCCAAAAACTTGTACAAATGAACTGAATGTAAATGAACTGAATGTTGGTGGTGATTTGCTGTTGGGCTGCATGTGTGTGTGTGTACAATAGCTACAGTACACTGTTATTATCGTAGCAGTGTGTGTGCATGCGTGCATGAATATGTGTGTGTATGCATTCTACAGTTGTTGTAACGTGCTCTCAATCATGCATCTCTACACAATGTCATGTAAAAGTGAGTACAGCGATGAATTTATGAAGGACCAACCTACAAAATCTAGTCATTATAGTGGCAACATGGTATTGATACAGATGGGCTGAGGGACTGGTATAGTACCTTTTAAGCCATCTAAAGGAGCACTTCCACACAAACAGATACTGCACATCTGAGATTGTTTCCTGCACTGAAGACGCTTTGAGACGAGCTGGAGTACCCCAAGAAGTCACTGACAGAGCTCATACCCAAGTCAACAAAGCTAAGTTCACCAGCACTAACCTCTCTCTAGACAAGTCAAATGCCCGTATGGAACTCCGTAAGTATGTACACCATGTAGCCTGATAGTACTGTATAGTGCCACTTAGTCTCACATAGCCAGACCGCCATTTTGGTCACGTGTAGACTCTGCCCTCCCAAAAGACGGTCTGGCTACGCGAGACTAAGTGCCAGTAGTAGTGCATGTGTTGCCTACTGCATCCCTTGCATGAATTGCTAACAACATATGCAGGACAAACCAGCAGAACTTTAGCCCAGCAAATCAAAGGACACCAAAGGTCAGTACATTACAAGGACATAAACACTTCAGCCCTAGCACAGCAATCCAACTCCACTGGACACCCCATCCACTGGGGGATGAGGCATATGCTATCATCCCACACCACCAGATGGTACCTCCTAGAGTTCTGGACAGTCCACAAAGAATCCCTGCCCCTACCAACCCTTTGAGGAGATGTACACCAGATACGTACATACTGCTACTTGGAGTGGCCAATAGAAGACATTTCTTAGTGGACTTTAGCAAGCAAAGGGTTATATCTTAAACAATCCACATAGCAGCTGTGAACACAACCCCATCAAACACTGCCACCACATACAGAGCTCTCATCACCAATCTATGGCATCAGCTCATGTACGTACTGTCAAGATGCTCACATTGTCTCTGACATCTGGTGACATCCCAAACTCCTCCACCAGTGTCTTCACAAGTTGTGCATGACCACCTCGACATGCCAGGTGTACAGCACCACAACCATCCTGCAAGTGTGGGATACAAACTATGACACAGTGGACAAAGAGACATTGAACTGGCTAATTCTCACATTGTTCACCACATTCCGGTCCACTTTGTCTTTTGTGAGCAGTTCACGGACAATGTCTTGATGGCCTTTCTTACAAGACAACAGGAAGCAATTGAGGCCACTCTGAAGGAAGACCAGTAGACATATGACATTACGCTTGTGCAGAAACACACAGAACACAATTGAGGATGTGGACACAGGATGTGCTTTGGATACCTCATCTGCATGTCTGTAACTGATTGAAAGTGGCTCCCAACATTAATTTCTAAATAATTATGCTACATACATACTAATTACATACTGTGTATACTGCAGTGCCAAATTTTCTATTGGCAGTCATTTTGAAAAATTGCTATGGTAGCACTTAGTTTTTGAAAGGACGTGTCTAGAGATAGATGTACAGTAGTAACTAAGAGAGTATACACATATTACCAGTAAATTGCTCGGACTGGTCTCTAGCTACATCTGTGAAGCAGACACTCACTGTTCAGTACATGTCCATCCATTCTCAATTACATTATATGATCCAATTATGAGACAGTGAAAACTTCTACTTTAGCGCTAGTGTGAGGTGGCCATTTTACTGACATCACAATTAGCATACCTAAATTCGCAAACTTATGTATCCATACATAAATGATTCTTGTTAAGTACTGACATCTTACACCTACCGAGCATCCAGCACACATGGTTTAGCATGGGGTTGAGCATAGTCACTACATTCATAAGGATGTATGTATGTAGAGGGATGCTTCATGAATAGAGCTTTGCATACTAAAATTGATACTCATTCCATCTTTGTGAGATTCTCTACAGTAGGCCAGCATTACCTTACATTCTGTCAGTGTATAGGGATGTGGACTGCAAGCCAAACTCAACACCAAGACTACGAGGACTGTCAACAAGCACTTTGGTTCTCCCACAGAATGTTGGGCCCCAATACAGAGAAGACAACTATTTGTGCATACCACACCTCAACTGTTTGCTCTAAATCTCACTTTCGCTCAGTTACCCATAGCTACACTCACATACTGTCATGTACTACTCTACAACTCACTGCAGTTCTCAAGCTGAGGACAAATCCACACTGGTCCACGAGGTACCTCAACACTGGGAGGCTACCACCGAACACTGCATAGTAAAGGCATGTCCGATCATCTTTATCCACCTCAAACATCCTCTCTCCAAAGAGGGGCAACAGGTACTCCACACACTCAAGGGATCCACCATAGGCAGCGAGGTGAAGGGCAGTGGATGAATCCTGTGTATATGGTTAGTATCATGAGTGGAATGTTGTATTAGGTTGTGGGTACACACTGACAAGTGTGACTCACTCGTCTCTTGTGAAACACATCTCCCCCATGTTCCACCAACATCTTCAGTACAGAGAGGCGGTCATGCCGTGCAGCATACATCACTGGTGTCCATGACTACAGGACAGAACAATCAAGTGGTATTCACACAGTGATACTGGAATTCACATGCTGCCTCCTCCAATACCCATTCTCACCATTCACTCACCCTCCACATCACATCACATTGGTTACTACCACATTGTGTGTGTGACAGGGTGTGGGGCACATGAATTAAAGGCACCAGTGTGCCACTAAACAAACCTTGGGCAGGGCACAGTTTGTGGCCAGTAGTAGAGACGCTAGCACTGATGAAATCAAACACTCACCCAACACGTCACGTACAGGAAAATGATGCCCATTCTGTGAGTCACTTGGGTAACACAAACCTATGGACGACTTTGACATTGACTGTTACATATCAACTGTGCTTGAAATGATGTACAGGTATACATTATCAAATGAAGTGAGAGCTTCTCAGCTGGCTTGGGCATTAGTAGTTTCATCAATAGGAAGACTAGATTATCTGGTCAAACCTCCACTAGGTTCAACCTTATCATTTGCCCTATTGAGGAAAACTACCTAACTTGGCATACATTATTGGGGTATACTTGATTTAAAATGGCCAACACTTTTTGTTCACTGCTGATTTTTACAGATATACAATTCCTAATTATCAGCATCCATTGGTCCAATATGATGTTTGAATTAAGGCGCAATTTCAACTGGCAACTCTCTCACACACACATACGTACTTACTAGTGGTACTTTGAGAAGTAAACACAAATCACAATCACACATAAGAAATGTGCATCTTGTGTTCCAGCTTCTGTGTCACTTGGTCACATGTGGGAACAAACACAAGTTGAGTGCTCACTCACTCCTAACATTAATTCCCATCCACTCACTTCATCATCCTCATCATTCACATCACAATGGTATGTCTCAATCAGGAGTCTGGCCACTGGAAGGTGACCCTTTTGAGCTGCCAACATCAGTGGGGTAAGACCATCCTGAGGAGTGGATGGGACATGGTCATACAGTACACAGCCAACAACTTGTACAAATGAACTGAATGTAAATGAACTGAATGTTGGTGGTGGTGTGCCGTTGGGCTGAATGTGTGTGTGTACAATAGCTACAGTACACTGTTTACTGTTGTAGTGTGGCAATTTTGTGTGATACGTGTGTATGTGTGTGATACATGTAGCATTGAAGTGCATGTGCATGTGTGCATGGAAGTGCGTGAATCTTGGATAAACATACTGTAGATCAAAAACACACAACATTGTAATGAACATATTACATACTGTCATGTACTACTCTACAACTCACTGCAGTTCTCAAGCTGAGGTCAAATCCACACTGGTCCACGAGGTACCTCATCACTGGGAGGTTACCACCGAACACTGCATTGTGAAGGCATGTTGCACCATTTTCATCCATCTCAAACATCCTCTCTCCAAAGAGGGGCAACAGATACTCCACACACTCAAGAGATCCACCATAGGCAGCTTGGTGAAGGGCAGTGGATGAATCCTGTGTATATGGTTAGTATCATGAGTGGAATGTTGTATTAGGTTGTGGGTACACACTGACAAGTGTGACTCACTCGTCTCTTGTGAAACACATCTCCCCCATGTTCCACCAACATCTTCAGTACAGAGAGGCGGTCATGCCGTGCAGCATACATCACTGGTGTCCATGACTACAGGACAGAACAATCAAGTGGTATTCACACAGTGATACTGGAATTCACATGCTGCCTCCTCCAATACCCATTCTCACCATTCACTCACCCTCCACATCACATCACATTGTTCACTACCACATTGTGTGTGTGACAGGGTGTGGGGCACGTGGATTAAAGGCACCAGTGTGCCACTATACAAACCTTGGGCAGGGCACAGTTTGTGGCCAGTAGTAGAGACGCTAGCACTGATGAAATCAAACACTCACTGAACACGTCACGTACAGGAAAATGATGCCCATTCTGTGAGTCACTTGGGTTACACAAATCTATGGACGACTTTGACATTGACAGTTACATATCAACTGTGCTTGAAATGATGTACAGGTATACATTATCAAATAAAGTGAGAGTTTCTCAGCTGGCTTGGGCACGAGTAGTTTCATCTATAGGAAGACCAGATTATCTGGTCAAACCTCCACTAGGTTCAACCTTATCATTTGCCCTATTGAGGAAAACTACCTAACTTGGCATACATTATTGGGGTGTACTTGATTTAAAATGGCCAACACTTTTTGTTCACTGCTGATTTTAACAGATATACAATTCCTAATTATCAGCATCCATTGGCCCAATATGATGTTTGAATGAAGGCGCAATTTCAACTGGCAACTCTCTCACACACACATACGTACTTACTAGTTGTATTTTGAGAAGTAAACACAAATCACAATCAAACATAAGTAATGTGCATCTTGTGTTCCAGCTTCCTGTGTCACTTGGTCATAATTATGTGGGAACTAACACAAGTTGAGTGCTCACTCACTCCTCCCATTAATCCCATCCACTCACTTTATGATTCTCCTCATTCACATCACAATGGTATGTCTCAATCAGGAGTCTGGCCACTGGAAGGTGACCCTTTTGAGCTGCCAACATCAGTGGGGTAAGACCATCCTGAGGAGTGGATGGGACATGGTCATACAGTACACAGCCAAAAACTTGTACAAATGAACTGAATGTAAATGAACTGAATGTTGGTGGTGGTGTGCTGTTGGGCTGCATGTGTGTGTGTACAATAGCTGCAGTACACTGTTACTATCGTAGCAGTGTGTGTGCATGCGTGCATGAATATGTGTGTGTATGCATTCTACAGTTGTTGTAACGTGCTCTCAATCATGCATCTCTACACAATGTCATGTAAAAGTGAGTACAGCGATGAATTTATGAAGGACCAACCTACAAAATCTAGTCATTATAGTGGCAACATGGTATTGATACAGATGGGCTGAGGGACTGGTATAGTACCTTTTAAGCCATCTAAAGGAGCACTTCCACACAAACAGATACTGCACATCTGAGATTGTTTCCTGCACTGAAGACGCTTTGAGACGAGCTGGAGTACCCCAAGAAGTCACTGACAGAGCTCATACCCAAGTCAACAAAGCTAAGTTCACCAGCACTAACCTCTCTCTAGACAAGTCAAATGCCCGTATGGAACTCCGTAAGTATGTACACCATGTAGCCTGATAGTACTGTATAGTGCCACTTAGTCTCGCATAGCCAGACCGCTGTTTTGGTCACGCGTAGACTCTGCCCTCCCAAAAGACGGTCTGGGGACTAACTCCCTCTTTTCTGTTATGGCAGTCCACCGGAAGTTCGGACCGTTGGTAATTGATGAGCCCATATTTGGTCGCGAGGTTAACCAATTGCCACTTCTGTCAGTTCAAGGTTGACGTCATTCACAGAAAGCAGTATGCAGACGGAATCATCTTATCCACATTCCCTAGCCCCGTCTGCATTGCGGATGATGTCTTCAGTCGTCCCATCTCTCCTGTGAGTATACGTATGAAGCTTCTTACCCTGTTTTGTTGCATGTGTACATAGAAATGGACTTCTAGCTGGGTTCCTTCTGGTTCCAACTGCAGTTACAGCTGTCATTGGTGCAATACGGTGACAAGGACTGCGGATAAGACAATTCCATCTGCGTACTGCTTTCTCTTAATGACAACAACCTGGAACTGACAGACATGGCAATTGGTTAACCTCGCGACCAAATATGGACTCATCAATTACCAACGGTCTGAACTTCTGGTGGACTGTCATAACAAAAAAGAGGGAGTTAGTCCCCAGATCGTCTTTTGGGAGGCGGAGTCTGCGCGTGACCATAATGGGGTCTGGCTACGCAAGACTAAGTGCCAGTAGTAGTGCATGTGTTGCCTACTGCATCCCTTGCATGAATTGCTAACAACATACGTAGGACAAACCAGTAGAACTTTAGCCCAGCAAATCAAAGAACACCAAAGGTCAGTACATTACAAAGACATAAACACTCCAGCCCTAGCACAGCACTCCAACTCCACTGGACACCCCATCCACTGGGGGATGAGGCATATGCTATCAACACTTGTCCCCACACCACCAGATGGTACCTCCTAGAGTTCTGGACAGTCCACAATGAATCCCTGCCCCTACCAACCCTTTGAGGACATGTACACCAGATACGTACATACTGCTACTTGGAGTGGCCAATAGAAGACATTTCTTAGTGGACTTTAGCAAGCAAAGGGTTATATCTTAAACAATCCACATAGCAGCTGTGAACACAACCCCATCAAACACTGCCACCACATACAGAGCTCTCATTACCAATCTATGGCATCAGCTCATGTACGTACTGTCAAGATGCTCACATTGTCTCTGACATCTGGTGTCATCCCAAACTCCTCCACCAGTGTCTTCACAAGTTGTGCATGATCACCTCGACATGCCAGGTGTACAGCACCACGACCATCCTGCAAATGTGGGACACAAACTATGACACAGTGGACAAAGAGACAGTGAACTGGCTAACTCTCACCGTGTTCACCACATTCCGGTCCACTTTGTCTTTCGTGAGCAGTTCACGGACAATCTCTTCATGGCCCTCCTTACAAGCCAACAAGAAGCAGTCCTGGCTACTCTGAAGGAAGGTTAGTAGACATATGACATTACGCTTGTGCAGAAACACACAGAACACAATTGAGGATGTGGACACACTCTGGATACCTCATCTGCATGTCTGTAACTGATTGAAGCGGCTCCCAACATTTATTTCTAAATAATTATGTTATATACATACTAATTACATATACTACAGTGCCAAATTTTCTATTGGCAGTCATTTTGAAAAAATGCTATGGTAGCACTTAGTTTTTGAAAGGACATGTCTAGAGATAGACGTACAGTAGTAACCAAGGAAGTATACACATATTACCAGTCAATTGCTCGAAGACTGGTCTCTAGCTACATCTGTGAAGCAGACACCCACTGTTCAGTACATGTCCATCCATTCTCAATCTCATTATATGATCCAATTATGAGACAGTGAAAACTTCTACTTTAGCGCTAGTGTGAGGTGGCCATTTTACTGACATCACAATTAGCATACCTAAATTCGCAAACGTATGTATCCATACATTAACGATTCTTGTTAAGTACTGACATCTTACACCTATACTGAGCATCCAGCACACATGGTTTAGCATGGGGTTGAGTATAGTCAGTACATTCATAAGAATGTTTGTATGTAGAGGGATGCTACATGAATAGAGCTTTGCATACTAAAATTGATACTCATTCTATCCCTGTGAGATTCTCTACAGTAGGCCAACATTACCTTACATTCGATCTGTCAGTGTATAGAGATGTGGACTGCAAGCGAAACTCAACACCAAGACTACGAGGACTGTCAACAAGCACTTTGGTTCTCCCACAGAATGTTGGGCACCAATACAGAGAAGACTAATATTTGTGCATACCAAACCTCATCTGCATGCTCTAAATCTCACTTTCCCTCAGTTACCCGTAGCTACACTTACAATAAAGTGTTTGGCTGAATCTGATCAGGGTGTAATTCGTCAAATAGCTGATGTAGATATTGTGATACAAACCAACAAATATGGTGAGTATCGTGGTACAGTTATTGTACCGTGGCAACACTATTGTGTGCGCGTACAAAAGTCTGTCTCATAACGTGCAACTATCTACTGTGGATCAGTCTATAAAATTCGAGAACCTTGGATTGGACCCTATCGACATCTGTCCATTGTTATAGACTAGAATAGCTATAAAACCAGCTATGAGTGTACATAGACATTCTGAATGTGTTTACCCATCGTCAAAAAGCTGAAAAATTCACTTGACTAACCGTGGCCATTTGGATCGCCATGTCGCTCTTATTAGTCTTGTGTAGCCGACCGTTTCCTCCCCTCCATTTTTAATTCCTGCCATCCGATGACGTCATGGTATGCGCGCACAATGCTCCAGATGTAGCTCGAGGGAGAGAAACTATAATTGGAGAATGTGAAGTGTCGGCAGAGCGAATGTTAGCGCGAGCTTGTACATGTACTTGTGCATGTTAATGATGTATTTCAGCATTCATGTTACTATTGCACAAGTCTTTAATCTGTAGAAGAAGGAGGCTGTGAAGACCAAGGGGTAGGGTAAAGCGGGGGAAAACGGAACACATTTCATAATTACAACTTCGACACCGTGTCGTATACAAGCTATGATACACAGAGGTTCAAGTTTCTGTACAATAGTAGAGGTAGTATTCCTCTATCAATCTACAGTAAAAGTAATCCTGTCCGTTCGCTGTGGCGAGTATCAGAATCCGTCTCATCAGCACGATGATATTTCGGTCAAAATGGTGCGTGGGGTAAAACGGAACACCAATGAACAGCTGCATTTTGCCCAGTCATCGGCTCATTACTTTTGGGTCGATTGCGTTCTCAGTTTCATCAGTGGTTTGATCAGTGAGTAACATTTCGAGGTGACTCGGCTTTGTGAAGGTATATTGGAATGTCTCATATTCGTTCTATCCAAATTCAATCGAGCGCTAATAAGTTACGTAATGACGATTATTGCGCTGTATTTCTGTGAAGCTGCGCAGTTTACATAAAACGTTTTCCATACACGTATTCGCTGAAGGTTAGACCTAAATGCCCTGCAATATGAAGTTATTCGATTCTCCCTCGCTTCGTGAAAGTCGACTGAAAGCAAGCGTTCCGTTTTATCCCACGTTCCGTTTTACCCCGCTTTACCCTACTGTGAAGCCCTCAGCAACATTGTCCTTGCCGAGTTCAGTTACCTGCACAGTCGACTGATCGCTGACCTTCGGACATTTGGGGAGATGCTCGCACAGCAGGCTGAATTCCACACAGCTGTAAGTAGTTTAATGTATTGACAGTGGCTTTGTAACAGTGCTGTGTACAGAAGGGTACAATGCAACCTGTATCATACGTACTGTGTCATGTTACTGTTGAATGTGTTCAGTAATTCAGTATGTTAGAGTAACGGGCAGTTCTCTTACACTAGAAAGTGAATTCATTGACTTATTAATATTCTGTGCCACTTACTATATCTCTCAGCCTCTTTCCCATTCTTCACTCTCCTCGTCTCCCCCTCTCTTCCTCCTTCAACCTCTGCCCATCCCCCCTCACACATAAATGGCTAAGAGGTGGACTGATCTACACTATCATTTCACACACACAAACATGCCATCTCCCTCCCCCACTGTGGTGGCAGCCAGCGTAGACACCCTGGACGGTAGCCCATAGTCTCGCGCGCCAGCCGTTCCTATTTCTCCTCCGCCATTGCGCAATAGGGGAAATAGGGGCTGGCGCGCGAGACTAGGTAGACCACTGTACGACTATGCCAACGTCCAGTACCCACGCAAGCAGCCTGTGTCAGCAAAGGCAAATGGACATGCAGAGTATGTCAACTACAACCAAACCCGAGCATTGCTGGCAAACTCCAATAGCTCCACTGCAAGCAGTGGCAGCTGCAGTCTCCCCAACTTGACCTCGCCCACCTGCCCCACCCATCCTAAAGATCGACAAGGTTATGAGCAACTGAGACAGACAATGGGTGGTGACTTTGTCTTATCCAAGCCTGAGGTAGTACCCAAAACGAGACAAGAGGAGCGAGATGAGGTGTAAGTGCCTTTCACTCCTGGCCTGGCTCCCCAAAAGTGGAGACATCCAGTGGTAGTCCCCCATCGAAGAAGAAGGCAGCAGATTACATGCCATTCGTGCCCATCTCTGAGCGTAACTATAAGAGTGCCCCATGCATCCTTGATCTTGACATGGAGCCAGACCTGGTTAGTGGCTCCATGCCTGCCAGCCTGCAGAGGAGTGACCCAGAGCTGGTTAAACTGAGATCAAAAGTCAAGCAAGGCAAGGAACAAACACCATTTGACTACCTTCCATTTGTCCCACTGGCACAGATGGCAAAGAGTGCTTCAGAGGCAAAAATGGCAAGTTCTGAGAAAGCAAAGGGGGACAAAAGTGAGGACAAGGAAGATGAAAGCAAAGGAAAGGAAAGTGTGGGTGAAGAAGATGAGGTATTTATTGCAAGTGAACACAGTAGTTACCATAGTGACAAAATAGCTGACCAAGAGCACACAGCCCCACTGGAGGCGGTCAATCCACTGGAAAGAATAGGTGATGACAAGGAAGCACCGCAAGTGGCACCACCTGGTCCAACCAGCGCCACTAGCAGCTGCAGCACTGGGGAGGAGTGGTCCAAAACTGTGAGCACAACCACAGCAGAGGAAGGCAATGAGTGACACCACCCAGTGGCTGCAGTGGAACACAATCCATCCCTCTCAGAAGGGGCTCCTCCTCAGATTAATGCTAAGAGACAAGGAGACCCTGCATTGTGCTATGCACAGGATTGAGGCTGGTGATTCATCAGTCTCTTCTGGAGGAGAGAGCTCACCCAGTCCTCGTGTGTACGGTCTGTAGCACTGAGTGGCACTATGTGTTGGAATGGCAATAGCAACAAGTTAACAACAGTCATGTGAAGAAGGGACCTCCCCCAGATGAGGCTGTAGATGTGGGTGTAAAGCACTCCAGTGAAGCATTTTAACCTCAGTCCCCCTCCCTCCCCATAAGGATGAGGAGAGCAGCACTGCAGTGGTGAAGCAGAGCACTAAGGTATCAGCAATGGTGCAGAAGTTCCAGGGGAACCCCCCTCTGTGAAGGATGTACTCAGGACTAGCCCCTAAAGTCTGTAGATTCTGGAAGGAATCTTCGCAGTAACACACAAGGAGCATCTGATCATCTGTCCACTTCATCCCTCAAATCCACTGCTTCCTCGTCAAACCAGTTGTCTCCTCCTCCATCACACCGACCAAGATCTAGGAAGCAATCACGTTTGGAAAGCATGGGGATAGTTGAAGACACTGAGGGTGGCAGCTGTGCTGTTTGAACTGCCAAAGGCTCATGTGTACATGTTGCTGAATTGTTCAAACCTGTTTTAATTTGTTTTGTAAGATGTCTGTACATCTCAAAGACACTACATTGTCCTGGACACCTGTGTATATGTTTGCACTTGGGTAATGAGGTGACAGTATTGTGTGTACCAGTTGGTTCACGTTTCAGCTATGTATTGGGCAAGCATGCACTGTAGGCATGTGGTGGAGCAAACACGAGTGTGTACATGTGTGTGGTTTGCGTGGGCAACTTGTGATTAATATTTGGGGCAATGGAAGGTTGGTTGTTTTAGAGAAGTGCATGGTTGTCTAAATAACACAGTGACCATCTTATAGTATATAGACAGGCTTCCACTGTTGCATCTCCTGAGAAAATGAAAATAATAAATTGTAGTATAGTTTATTTCGTAGAATTTCATTCATGAACAGTTTTGACTCCCCTTTGAAAGCGATTCACGATTTTTTTTGTTTGCAAGATACAGTAAATACAGCACTAAAATTAATGTGTTCTATGAACATGTGTCACACAGTACAAACAGATTGAATAAGATTAATTTTAATTTTGAATTGTAAAATGTTACTCCTTGAAACACTGGCACAGCTGTTGTTTGGTGGACTGATCAGTTGTTACCTAATAAAGAAATCAATCACACAAGTGAGAGGTGGAACATGTACCACTCTCAATACACACACCAGACTACAACTGGCAATGTGTACAAGAGCACCTCAAAGGAAAGGTAACCTCACCTTGCATCATTTGATGGAGCTCATCCACAAGCTCTGTGCAGTGTTGCTGGGCGATACCCGCAAATTGCATTGCACTGAGGAGGACTTGCCAGGTGCAGTGGTTGCCGTGAGTCTCCCGCAACTTGATTAAGGCAATCTGAATTGATTGGTCTTCATCAAGAGGGTTGCTTTGATAGCAGAACTTTATCTCATTTGGGGAAAGCCCCATACACTCAAGTAGAGCTTTGCCTTTGCTGGCACTTTTTCCGCTGATATATTTCTGAAGATGAATGCGTGTGTCTCACATGATGCAGTGGAGACAGAAGGTGGCACTAGTAAAGTTATTCTACAATCTGAAAACACCCAGCACAACAGTGAGGTTGTCTTAGCAGTGCATAATTCATATGAACACAACACAAGTACATGTGTTCACTCACAGTGCACTGGCTGTGAGAGGACAGGGTCCCTGTCAATGAGAGCTACCTCAGACATGCTCTGGACAGCCTCCCTCTCACCTGCACACAACAACAGACAGGCAGTCAAGAAACAGGTGAGAATGCACTCAGTAGACACTGCAGATACCTGCTTACATAACACATACCAGCCTACAGGTGTGCATGGGATAAATAAGAGCACCAAAGAAGGCACAATCATTCTTCACTTGAACATGTACGATACACAATGTTCACAAACTCACTTTCTTTTTCTTTAATCACCTCCATGGGAAATGTCAAGGGCCCTGATGTGGTCCCACTGACAAACAGGTAAAAGAATTTGTGATTGATGAGTCCCTCAGTAACTTTGCTCTGCATAACTTTCACAGTGATGGAGGGGGGGGGGGGGGGGTACGCTTCAGCAATGACAGCTTGCTTTAGCGCATCCCGCTGGTATATTCTCTTGTACTCAACATCTTTCACTGAGACCTTCACAGTGGAGCAAGGGAATACAAGATCAGAAAATAGTACAGAAGCTATAAGAAGAAAGATGTTACAATGGAAAATGTGGGAGCTGTGGAGACTGCACCAGGCTATCCTATCCCCTTAGAGACACAGACTACGTACTTACCTTGGAAGGTCCAACAGTAGATGCACACCATCCTTTACCACTGTCCATGTCCAGACTTCCCTTAATAGAATGCTGTTTGAACCGAAAACGGTAGTTACCACAGAGTTTCCATTTTTTCCAATAGCATTTCAAAATCTATTGCGAGAATAATTCACTGTTACATAAAAGTACTGAACACTGCATGCTCTGTACACGCACTCACCCTGATCCACACAAAATTAGACTCAAATATGATGGCAACTCTAGAGTGTCGACAGGTGCCCTCTTGTCTCTCCAGATACGAGGCATAGTACCTACTTGTGTCCTCCAGGCGGTAGGCTTGTCCAAACAGGGAGCTGTGGCCATCCACCTCCAGGAGCCCATAGCCTTCATGAAGCTCCCCACCCTCCTGTAGACAGCATGGGTAAGAAACTTCCCCCTCTGGGAGGGTGTGGGGGGAGGTGACAAAAGTGGGGTGGTCTGATGCACCAGACCAGTGGGGAGGAGGAGGTGGAAGGGCTTGGTGGTCTGGGCTGGGTAGTAGTAGAGGTAGACTGTCATACTGCAGAGCTTGTAGCCCTCTGGTGTCCTGAATGGACTATCAGGAATCACAGCATAGCAGACCTCCAACACTCCCTCTCCATCTGCTCTCACTGCCCCCTGAGGCACATGTAGCTTGATCATGCCTTTATCTTCTTCGTTGTTGCTACCCTCAAGCTGCAGCGGAAATACCCCTCCATCTGGAGTGACAAGAAGAGATTCTATCCCTGAAATAATCCAGCAGACGTCTTGCAGGACTGCTTCATGGGCTGCGTAGTAAGGAGGGATGTGGAGGAATGGTGAAGGAGATAAGGTAGAAAAGAGTATGTATGTGGACATGGAGCATGTGCAGACATGCTTCAGATTACGACTAACTGAGGTGAGCTCATTAACTGAGTGGGTGTACAGTGGTATAAGAAGCTAGATGTGAGATAACATACATTGGGAAGCACTGCTGTCCACTTCCAGATGGAGAGCTTTGAGGAGGTCAGCAAGAGCTTTGTCTGGTGCAAACTCAATAGGAGCCCTTCCGGTCTACAGAGACAAGAGGATACACATGTACCACCTGCCATACAGTGCAGCAAGGAATTCTCAAAGAGAAACTTTGAAATCCAAACTGACTATAATTACGCTTCAAAAGGGGCAATTACTAGTAATGCTACAGCCACTAAGATGGCTTAGCACACAGTTGAGGTCCACTTCCCAATCATGAGGCCTTGATTTCCACTAGACTGGTAAAGGAGTGGATAATGCAGCTAGTGGAATTTGAACTTGTCACATCACAACTACACAGAACTCATCACCTCTCTCCTCTCAGGACAGGTCATGCACTGTCAAGATGCTCACATTGTCTCTGACATCTGGTGACATCCCAAACTCCTCCACCAGTACCTTCACAAGTGGGATATGACCACCTTTACATGCCATGTGTACAGCACCACAACCATTCTGCAAGTGTGGGACATAAACTATGACACCATGGAAAAGGTACAGTGAACTGGTTAATTCCTCACAATGTCCAACACATTCCAGTCCATTTTGTCTTTTGTGAGCAGTTCACGGACAATCTCTTCATGGCCCACCACACAAGCCAACAGGAAGCAGTCCTGGCCACCCTGAAGGAAGGTTGGTAGACATGACATTACCTTTGTGCAGAAATGCAAGCTACACAGGAAACATTTGAGGGGTAACATTTGGCAGACATTTGGGAAAAGATGCGTGTATACAGAAGTATGAGTGCAAGTACTGAGCAATTTCACATCACAAGTGGGACACAGAGACATTCTGCACTGTACAAGTCAGTGGGTAGTGTTGTTGGACAAGAGGGAAGCATAGACAACATGTGCAGTAGGAGGTGACCACTAGTGAGGTGATCATCTCAAGTGTGGGACTGTGGAACAGTGCAGTCATGTAATGGTACATATTCCCACATAGAGCACTGCCATATTTAGAAACACTAGTCTCAAGCCAGACCACTTCCAGCCTCCATTTAGTATGACACTGTCATCATTGTGTGTGTGTGTGCGCGTGCGTGCGTGCGTGTGTTTGTGTGTGTGTGTGTGTGTGTGTGTGTGTGTGTGTGTGTGTGTGTGTGTGTGTTGTGTGTGTGTGTGTGTGTGTGTGTGTGTGTGTGTGTGTGTGTGTGTGTGTGTGTGTGTTGTTACAAAGTTGTAGCAGAATTAGTGAAGAAAGGAGGAGAGACAATGGTTAACTGGTTGCTGGAGTTGATCCAAGAGGTGTGGAGGACAGGACGAGTGCCGCAGGAGTGGAAAGATTCCACACTTGTACCGCTTCACAAGAAGAAGGACAGAAAGGAGTGTACAAACTACAGAGGAATATCACTGCTCAGCGTACCTAGAAAGGTACTCACTCTAGTTTTGCTGGAGAGGTTGCAAGCAGTGATTGACCCCCAGTTATCAGAGACTCGGTGTGGTCTTCGAAAATGTCGTGGGACTATTGACCAGATATGGGTGACTCGGCAGGTACTGGAGAAAGCAGTGGAGTACAAGGTCACCGTTCACCTCTGTTTTGTCGACCTATCCAAAGCGTACGACTCAGTGAACCGTACTGCCATGCTGGCTGTCTTGAGATCATATGGAGTGCCACAGCAGTTAGTGGAAATCATCCAAGACCTCTACACAGGAACACAGTGTCAGGTGAGGACAGAAGATGGTGAATCCCAGGTCTTTGAGGTTAAGACTGGGGTTAGACAGGGTTGTGTCTTATCTCCTCTCCTGTTCAACTGTTTTATGGACAGAGTCGTCAAGGACATGGATGAGATACTTGGAGGAGGACTGCATGTGGAATACACCACCAGTGGTGGGCTGTTCCTATCCTATCCTATTATTGCACCTGTACCTGCATGTATTGTGTATTATATCAGGCAGTGCGCATGTATGCCTACATTGTGCTTTGTATTTACATAAATGTAAGCATGGAGTAGATATATACATACATACCTACATACACTCCACACACACACACACAAGCAACGCTGTACCCCCTCTCTCTACAGTGCTTAACCTTAGCACGTGCGAGACGTACATAACTGGTGATCATCAGCAAGCCTTAGCTACACAAGCTAGCTAGCTGTACTCCTGGTCCACTAGCGCTTTGGAGTCAAGTGCCGCCAGCAATGATACTTACCGCTGTTACTGAGTTCCTCTGGTAAGCGGCTGCCCAGTGACCCCAATTCCATAGCCAGTTAGCCCAATTCGCTCCCACAATTCTCTCTCAGTCTCCGACTGCCAGATCAGCAAACAAGTGGCCGGCATGTGACCTCCTTTGTCGAGGCAGGCAGTGCCTGCACGGGAGCTGAGGATAAAGGTTTTTGGAGTTAGGATTTAAGAGTACTAATTAAAGAATTTGTATTTAGGCTTTGGGGAATTAGAATTCATTATTTAGGAATAAGGACTTTTCAGTTAGGAATAAAAATTTTGAAATTTTGCATTTAGGCAATAGGAATAAGGAATATGGAATTAGGATTTATGCAAAAAAAAACAAATTCCGTATTCCCATTGGTTATATAGGCATTTGAATGGCGGAAATCCACTGACCGTGTTCCTTTTCGACAAGTAGAGGTAGACTCACACAATGGAATTAACCCACTCTGAAATAGTGATGGAATTACTCCAGTTTACCTCATGTGGATGTGGACTGTATAATTATATGAGGCTGAGCAAGATTTTCCATAATATGCTAAGGGGACAAGCTGTTATGTGTATTGTTCTTTACAAAACTGCAATTTTGTAGTTATAAATGAATCCACTTGTGGCAACACAATGTTGTGCAAAGTTGGGGTCAATGTAGACATAGCTAATTGAGATATCTTGTCAGATTCAAGCATATAAAACATATGTGGACTTGGGAGCAGAATCCAATTGTGATAGCCATGATTGTTACTTAAGTATAAATTATATCAAGCTCACTCTACTAGCCACCTGGCATGAGTGGACACATAGCTAGCTGGCCACATGCAATTAAATTACAGTTGTCACACATAGCTAGCTAGCTATGTATGACATAGTAAAGCTGTAACAGTTTAATTGTTTTCCCATGCAGTATACATGCATTCTTGCGCACTTGCTACTTACTATGTCCGTTGTGGTTCCCTTCGCATCACTCGGTTAAGGTGCAACTGTAAGATACATCCTCTTTCGGCTGGGGTATACAATTGATGGGGGTTCTCCCCAGTGATGTGGCTATAATCTATATGTAGTGCGTCACATGATCGAACGGCAAAAAAATGGACAACAGGGAATTTGATCTTGCCGTACCAGAAACGAGTACGGGTAAGCAAGATCGGCCGGAAGAGGAGGAAGAAGATGTACCCGAAGTGCCAGTTTTGACTGTAGGGTGAGTAATTTGTCGTCTAGGAAATGTGGTAATCAAGAATTTATTGGCTAACTACATGCGGCCGTTGTGAAGTTACTCCCTCTAATACGTGACGACGTATATGTCGCTTGAATGCGTTCTTAAATTGTACTGTTGTTGGCTCTACAGACTCATGGCTGCTATGGCCACGCCAATCGCTTGGCCTGATCCAGAGATAGAGGTGTGTACTTGGTATACTGCCTCGTGGTTATCCATATGCTGTATGTCGTGATGGCTAGTTGTTTTGTCTCTATTCTCTGTAGTCACACAACCAGATCCTGAGAGCAGCTGCTAGTGGAGATGTGACAACACTGAGACATGTTGTGGGAGAGACTGACCCAGTTCTCATTGCGGCCATTCAGAACAAAGTATACATGATATTAGTAGACAGACTTTCTGCATACATAGCTACCATCATTAGACACACCATGTAACCAGATTGAAAGGGTAATCACTGGGTATTACGCCTGACCTACCAACTACACCAGTATTGGTGTCTCAGTTGGCAGGGGGGCATGAAGCCCTATTGGTTGGCAACCAGTGATGGCCTCCCCCAGCCATCCAACAAAGATCGAAGAGCCACAGACAGCTGCTTCGTCCTAATTGGGGCTCATCAGTGTGGCGTACTGATGGGTTAATGGTCACCAATACTGGTGTAGTTAGTAGGTCAGGTGTAATACCCAGTGATTACCCTTTCAATCTATTGCCTCGCAGTGCCTAACTGCAAAAGCAGTTGTCCTCTTTCCATGTAACCAGATAGCCCATGATTGCATACAATTTGTGTGCCATGTTTTCAGTATGGTTGGACAGTGGTGCACTTTGCTGCCCACAATGGTCATCTGGAGATGCTGAGAGAAGTTCTGGAGAGGTTCAACTGTGAAGCAGACAAGAAGGAAAAGGTAATGGAATAGTCCTCTAGTGGGATAAAGGGTACTACGTACAAATTTTGAAGGATTTAGCTTCATTCATGGCTATATTACATACTTTAGCGCAAGTGGACCCCACTGTATGCTGCTGCCATCGAAGGTCACTTTGAGATTGTTCGGTATTTGGTTGAAGAGAAAGGCTGTGATCCTGCAGTAGTGACCGCTGTAAGTTAGTACTGTATTATTGTTTTATTCACCACTAATGTATTGGTAACCCCTTCTGCATGCTTTCTATATCAGGGAGATGCCAACCCACTAACAGCTGCAGCCTGTAGTGGTAATGAGGAGCTGGTGCACTGGCTGGCTGATGAATGTGGTGTGAACCCTGTCTACACTGATGTGAGCATCACTCCAAGTGATAAATAGTGCCTTTGTAAGAAACTTGGCTTAGGATCAACCGTAAAGAATGTGTGCATGTACATTTTACGGTATATATGTATGTGTCGTACAGTTGTTTGTGTGTTCACTGTGTCTATGGGTATTGTATTCATGTAAATGATGATAATCATCTATATTTATGTGCTATTGGCCTTGCCATCTAATCCATTTATTATCACTAGCACACTAGTGGTTGTTTGTTGAAGGAAGCATCTAAGTATATTCTTCATGTGGAATGTTGTGTCTGGCATGACATTATCATCTGTATGGAGCAGCATCTACAATGCTAACACTTTTAAGTTCAGCCTTTAATGGAAAATCCTCAAAGGATTAACATGGAATATCTGTTTGGTTTGCTTAGATAAAAGAAAGTGTTCTTTATGGTGCAGCTGAATCAGGCAAAGTCAGTCTCTTTGACTGGCTTGTTCACAGATTCAACATCCCACCAGATGAAGTGAATGTGAGTGCACAGGGCTATGTGCTACTGCATATATACAAGCACTACCACAACACAGTCCAAGCTGTAGTGAGGGATCAGTGTATGCGCCAGTGGTGTTAGAATGAACACCACCAGCACAAGTTGCAGAGGGTAACCACCACAAGAGCAAGTGGAATGTTTATGCTAGTTGACTGAATGAAAAGCACCACCAGTGCAAGTTGCTGATGTTCAAGGGAACTGGGCACCAGCCAACATTGATCAGTGCAGGATGCAGCAACAATGTGCAACATGTACATAGGCACTGACAATATTTCACAGTTGTGCCCATGTGCAAGTTGTGCGACTGTTCCTTAATCCCACTCCAACTTGTGCCAATCAGTGCTGGTTCCTGGTCCCTGTGGACTGGTGGTGTAAATACATTCCAGTGCAGTCTTCCTCGTGGCCTCTCCACTACACCTCTCTACTGAAACAATTTCTTACTCATCCATGCACTCATTTCTCATCCACTCCAATCTCATCTTATGCTTAATATTAGGTAACTCTTCTCTACACCGTCTTCTTGACTCAGCCTCACTCTAATGTCTACATTCCTTGCCCTATCCCATGCACTCCTTTAATCCTATGTATCTGTTGCTTTCTACTGTGCTTTCATTTGATTTGCAGTAATATTGACTAGCCTAGCATGCTGTGTACATGTGTAGAGTGTATATACATGTAACATAAGTAATGTTAGTGAACTGTGCAAGAATGCAACAGTTATGATAATCTTCCATTCATAAATGTAGCAGACTATATAAGTCCACAAAAGGCATTCTATTTTGTGTAGGCATCAGCAGTTTGGTCTATTGTTGTATGCTGTGCATGGCATATGTATATCTGCACTGTTCTTCCCGTAGGATCACTCTGGTAGTGCTCTCACCCATGCAGCAAGCTGGGGTCGCTATGCAATGGTGAAGCACCTCATTCAAAAGCACCAATGTGACTGGCAAAGATGTAATAAGGTAACATTATTCAGCATTTCTGTAAGGATTAACTGAATGGTAGTCCAGAAACTGAAACTGATAATGTGACACCACACTTGTAGCACATTACCATAAAGAAGAGATATAACTAATAGCATGCAGCTGGTTATTGTACGTTAACATAAATGGTAGTGGAATCTAAATTCAGTGTTGGGTCAGCAACATTATTCACTATTACAATATTTTTTCAGGATGGTTGGTCTCTGTTACACCTATCTGCCAATGGTGGAAGTGTGGATCTTGTGGACTGGTTAATCGAAAAGTTTGATTTTGATGTACACCAGTGGACAAAGGTATACCTGATGCACTCAAAAGCAAAGAAGTTAGTGAGCTGTTCACACCCCACATGTCATAATTATGTTTCATGATCATACACTGTACTGCCTGTGGTTCATGTCTCCATGTGTGCATGGACCAACTGACATGTATCTCAATTTAGGATGATTTGAACTGTCTGCTCCTGGCTGCCAGACAAGGGAATGCTGAGCTCTTTCACCACCTGGTTAACAAGTACAAATGTGACCCTCACACATTAGTGAGCAATGCTTTATCAATGACACTCTATGTCCTAAAACCTGCAATTTTAATCATTATATTAAATTGCAGTTTCTCTAATTTATAAGGTGGTTGGGTATAAACACAGCCTTTTCCTTCTGTTCTCTGGTTAATAGGACAAGCGTGGTCAGAACTCTCTGCATTTAGCTTGTGCTTGTGGTCACCACTCTCTTGTGAAAGATCTGATTGGAAGGTATGATCTGGATCCCAATGCAGTGATGAAGGTATGCAGTGCACACTGTGGGTACACATTGACACAGTGATACCATAGGATATCAGATTATTAGGAGTATTTGACTTCTGCAATTTCCACTTCATTTACACACCCCACTTACGTACGTACTCAATGCTGCAGTATTGGCCTGCGTGGCTTGGGTGGATTGTCCATGTCAATCACTTGTACTCTCTTGCCTTATTGAATGAACAATTTTATCCAATGTTTAATAGAGTACAGAGGTGTGGCTGCATGTATATGAGGGATTGTGGTGCTGAACTAAATAGTCGGCACCGATAGGGCGATGGGATTGATGGAGGGGTAAGCAATTAAGTCTGTGAGTTGGGGAATCAGGTAGCAAGATGGAAGCTTCAATTGCAATGCTCTTTGTTGAGGGGGTCATGCTGGTTGTTTAACTACCATGATTCCAGGTGTGACCTCTCACGGTGGAAGGAAGGCATTTGAGTGATGTGTTTCTTGCCTGGCTTAATGATGATGCAAAGAACATATTGTAATCACTCTAGAAAATGCGATTGCTGATTGCCATTTATCCAATTGTGATCGTCATGGCAAACTGCTATTACATTTTCTATTACATGTGCACTTTGGATTAAAGTGGTTAAGTTCCCAACAAAATTCAAGCTGCTATCTTGCCAGACAAGCAGAAAAATATGGCATTATTTTTACAACTCCAAGTCATGAAGATGACATGGTCTAAAGGTGTGAAATTACTTGAGCTGCACTTGCTTTCAGTCTGAACCAGATCATGTTCCAATTTATAGTAGTCTGAAAATGAAGGCTATGGGCTAAATGAGTTGGAAATTGTAGTAAGAGGTGCTCATGCTGCCGTAGTAGAGTGGATAGGCTTACCTATGTTTGAGATAACTGTACAACATCCTTGGTATATATTGGCTGAATGCATTCAGTGTCCATCAATTCTTGGTCAATACTCACTCCTGCACACACACATGGTGATAAACAGCAATTATAACTCTGGAATCTGATATATCCAGTAACTGTTCAATTTGTCCTCATAGACATTAGCATTTTAGAAGAACTCTAAGTCGTAAAGTAAATATTGCATTGCCAATGTACTGTTGCACACATGCTGTATTGTTTTGCAAGAATTCTCACCAGTTTACAGTGAGCTAAGAATGAAAAGCACACAGCAGACACTCATGCCACATAAGGAACTAGGGACCTTGTTGTTGTATCATTCCCAGTTAATTTATGTTCCACACTGTAGATCCTCCACACCCCTGTCCACTTGGCTGCTCATCATGGCCATGTTGAAGTGCTGAGAGTTCTTATTAAGGGCTACCATGCCGACAAGATGGTGCAGGCAATGGTGAATGAGTGCCAAATACTGAGAACTTGAATCACCCTTCACACGTGTGTGCATGTACTGACATGTACATATTATGTTCATGTACAAACAATAATAATTATTATATAATACAAACAGTAATAAATATATATACACTTACATTCACTTTCTGTCTAATTTACTTACAGCATGGACGAGTACCCCTCCACTATGCAGCTGATGGTGGTCATGTTGGCACCATTAGAGCTCTGGTGACAGAGTTCCAGTGTCCACCTGACTGTAGGGACAATGTAAGTGGGGTCTACACATCAAGTGATGTTTCTATGTACATTACCATTAACATAATAATAACACAATGGAACCTGTCTAAGATGATCACTGTGCTAGGCAGTGCCATCTCTCTAAAGGAGCCAGCCTCTCTGGCCCCAAATAGCACTAAAGCATGCGCATTGTAATGTACCTCTGTAAAGTAACCACCTCTCTATAAAGGTCAGTTAGATCTTGCCCATGGGTGGGTGTCTTAGACAGATTGCACTGTACAGCAGAAGTGGTATGGGGCTTTCATGGAAATCTTTAGTTGTTGCTAATAAGTTAGACTAAGTGAATATGTAGTTTTCTAAGTTAACCTGCCATGAATAGTAAACTAACAGTCATATTATGATGCCACCTATCAGTTACTCTTCCCACTAAAGACTGTCTAACTTGTGTGGTTACGTATATATAATTATACTGTTTCGTTGCTACTCAGCAGCACTCTATAGGGTATAACATAATTATGTATCCTGTAAGTGTCCAATGTGCCAATCTCTTGTTTTGCATGCATGATTTGTGATTGCACAAGTGGAATGCATAAGCTTATTATGGATGGCGATCAGAAACTGTCCCATAATGTGAGCCTACACAAGTTGCATAGGATCCTTGAGTCTGAGCTTCAGTTCATCGCACAATATCTATGTCCAGTGTAGTTCCTCCATTAGTACTGCAGTATTGAGTGCAATCTTGCAATTGTGTGGCTGTAGGGTGGCAGGACTGCACTGCACCATGCGGCCATCAGTGGGAGGGTGGAGGCAGTCAGAGTACTGGTGCAGGAGTTCAAATCGGACCCAAGCACACCTGACAAGGCAAGATACCGCTAACACTCATGCAGCACAATAGTTCAGTACATCACTAGCACATCACTACGCAGACCCAGTCAAGACTTTTCCCCATCATGCACTTTGTCCTCTTGACATGATACCACTAGCCCAGAAATCAATGCACACCAGCCACAGGGAAGGATGTGTGATGCAGCAGTCCTTACTGCTCAGACACTGCAGATGGGTATAGTACACAGTCTGAGTGTAATGCTCTGTACATTAGTGTTCTATACCCTAGCTTGTCTACCCTGGTCTTGTGTTATGTATACTCTGAGACTCTTATCTTTGGAGGTACTGTGTGGGTTGCTAATTTGTGTGCAATATCCATAGTCACTGACAATGTTGCCCATTGTTGTTCTGTACTGTAGGGTAGTTCTGTACTGTAGATGTTGTCTTTACTGTAGGGTGGAAACACACCAATGGACATAGCCTTATCCAGTGGAAATGACTCACTTGTTCTAGCACTTCTGGAGACATCTTGAACAGTATTCAGGTTGCCTGCTTGACTGTTGGATACCTTATTTTAACATTGTGGCATTGTGTGCAATAATACGATACCAATAAGTTGGGTTGTAGAACATTTGACCTCGAGAGCTTTTAAATTTGTGAACTGCTAACAGAGTTTTCTATATAGAGGCTTGTATTTACTGTATTATAATAAATAAATGCAGCTCTGAGCCTCTAGCTGCCAAGTCAACATACTCTCTTTTGTGTGAGGCAGTAGTATGGCCTAAATATGATTATGATACCATGTCACTGACTTACTAATGTTGGGATTTGACACTGCCAGGAGATGAATGTACCACAGTCATGGACAGTTTCAACACCAGGAAGCATTGACTCCCATACTCCCAGCCCAGCCTCCTTGCACACTGTTGACATCTAATCCTACTGCATGATTTAGGACTTGCAATTGATCAGACACTGTCTCATACAATTAATAACTGAACACGTTTCAGCAAGCAGGACATGTGCATGGTCTGGCGTGGTACATTGACGTACGAATGTGCAGTTTTGCATGTACTACACAAATCACCTTGTCACATGGGTAGTGTGCCCCTGTGGAGGTCTAGCTTGTATGTTTCTTCTTAGGGGCGTGGCTGGAATGGAGAAATTAATCACGTATGAGTTCAAAGGAATAATTACCTGTCCATGCATGCATGTGGTACATTCCGTGTGCTGGTGTGAAGGAGCATCCATTGTATAGTGGGTGCTAGCTGGCCTGTATGTTGGTATTATTATGTGAAAGATTCTGGCAGAACAGGTAATACCATTTGGCAAATCATTCCGCAACAATGAAAACTTTATAAATAGGAATATGTAATTGAGCTGACTTACATTATGACACCACAATAAATAGGTGGTTCTGGCAGGGACTTGATTGAATGTGTGATGTTAGCACCGCATAACAATGATGTAGCTTCTTGTAAGTTAGGCAATTGGTGCATGGCTAATATATAGTCTAAAGTTAGATAGAGAGAGGCACTTTAGGGAAAATATATACAGAACCTGTGAATGATGAATTCCATCTCTTTTAATGCACAAGCTACTGTAGCTGGCATCAAACTATGAGTCAGTCTATTTCTTCACCCTTTCTAGAATCTCATGCAACTTGTGGGTTGGTGGCCTCCTCACCATCTCCCCAATGCATTAATTAACCTCAGTTTATCTGTGGTCTCATATTTATGCCATTTTCGTCCATGTTAATATTATACCATTTGCATACACTACAATACGTTTTGCACAATTCTCTTCTATTACATCTACATAGACACCTGTGGGAGTTGACTTCCTCTATGATGACAGCATCTATGTAAAAGTGGCTTTCTTTTGCTTGTTACATTCAGTGTTTGCTGACAAAGAAAAATCTCAAGGACATGCAGTCCAACGTCAACATTGCAAACTGTTTTGTATATACTCAACATCTCTCATGGAGATCCTGTTGCAGAGCACACATACATTAATATTATATGTGGAGTTCCAACAGTGGTGCATTGACAGCTGCATATTATATAAGTAGTACAAGTGTCTATATACAATATATTTGAATCAGTTGCTGATTCGATTTCATTCCATCTTCACTATTTAAAATCCTCCTCCACAAGGCTTTCAATGAGTTGGTCTGTAAACTGAAGATGCATAGTAATTAATTGTACATTGAACAAATTAAGGCATATTGAGCTCTGGCTAATGTTGCTGAGACAGATGTGGGTGTAGTAGACCTGGCCTGGGTTAATTCCAATGACGGAATGTGAGCTGATGTTGAGAGGCATCAGATTGAATTAATTTAGAGGAGATGAGATGGTCAGCACTAGATGTAGTGGGAAAACTGGTGGACAATGAAAATATTGATAGCTAAGGTAAACCAGGGTATTTTTGTCCTTAGGGTAATTCCGCCACTGGGGTTTCTCTCGACTCTTGTTCCTTTGCCGTGGGCTTTTAGCTCATCACAACAGGAAGCTTATATATGTTATTCATTACTTCCAGTTCCTCAATCCATCAGAACTGTTCATCTACGGTAGCTACACGCACTACTGGATCAATGTTACCATTTCTGGACTCTATTACTATTCATGACTGGCCATGGACTATATAGGATC
This sequence comes from Ianthella basta, assembly GCA_964019415.1. Lineage (NCBI taxonomy): Eukaryota > Metazoa > Porifera > Demospongiae > Verongiida > Ianthellidae > Ianthella > Ianthella basta. The sequence goes on from OZ025876.1 coordinate 3,966,678, forward strand.
ACAGAGTTGTGAAAGTGTGACACTGTTCTGCTATACATAGCACACTTTTAAGCCTCCCTCTGTTGACTAGATAACTTGAGGAGTTCCCATGTTCCTGCGATTCTGCAAAGACAATTTCACATTATGTCAGTATATCAACAAGTGAATGCAAAAGCAGCATGCATGCTTTGGAGTGTATAAGTCATTGTGCAGATGCCCAGTCTACAAAGTTCTAATGATTGATCCTTTTTGTTCAAGATGTTTGTACTAAGATGTGGCTTACCCTAGTTCTCCGCATAAAATGAATTATTATATAAGGAAAGTGATTGAAGAGCTAAGAGTGAAGAGGAGTCCATGAGCTGTGTGCAAGCAAAACATTTTGACCGATATGCCGTTGGGCGTACAAGAACATCCTTGTAGATTATCTGATCGATCTCACTAGTACAATCATGCATGACCTGGTGATACAGTGGTTTCATGATTTCTAGTCCCGACTGACATTTGCACACAGCACTTGATCACGTGAGTAAAGTATTGGAATGATAGGCTCACACGTAGATTGAAGCACGTGCTTATCCCGTGTGAGCCTATCCTTCCAATACTTTACTCATGTGATTGAGTGCAATGAGCAAATGTCATTAGAACTAGAAGTTATGAAACCACTGCACTGTTATTGGTACTGAAACCAGGCATGAACTGATAATAGTACATTAATTGCATTGCAAGAAGCCAGTGCTAGAATGTGAAGTGCGCATGATCATAGGGGGTGCAGCTAGTTGGCTGTCACAACTAAGCGGAAACCAGAAGCCATGGGTAAACTCACCCTCGCATACCATTTCCTACAAGTACCAAAGGCAGAGTTTTAGTACTTTCCGATAGTTGCTATGATGATAGCAGCAATGTAATCCAAACACCACCTGCTAGAACAAGTTAGAGTCTTCATTTGCATCTGTTTCTTGTACAGTCAATTTCAGAATGTTTGAATAGCAAATGGCTGAATGGCCAAATGGCGTGATGTCACTATTAGTTTTACTGTTTGCCATTACACGGAGATGCCATGCAGTTCATTGTAATCTCACCTTGGCTTAAAAGAAACACTGAAATTGCATTAGCTATACACACAGCCACTGTTTTACAATTGCCTAGTTGTGGGAATCTGTGTCAGTGTGTCAAATACATGTCTCTAACTCCTTATTACGTGAGTCATGCAATGCTATAGCTTTTGGGCAGGAATTATGTAGCTATAAATAGTGGAAGTTCAGTAATTCAGGATTTTTCAGCCACAAGTAGTCCACGATCAGCTGATGAAGGCCTACGTTGTCATAATGTCCTGATTATTGAACGTCTCTATGTGAAACTGAGAATCCAGCTCAAAGGCTATTCATTGATATCGATACTCTAGTATATACGTTATCATTTTACATGTTCATATTCAGGTACAATGGGGGTAGGTTTGCAGGAAGCATTTCTTATATATGAACTGCAATTCCCAGATAGCTAAAGCATGGCATAGTACACACTATACTAGAAATAATATAAAAACTTCTACAAAATAGTAAGGATGTAGGGATGGCATAAAAAGTACAGAAACAAGTAAAGGCTGTTACACAGTGGAGCATTAACCATGGTCCCTACATGCAAGAATGTTGCACCGTATAGTCTTACACTCTTGAATGTAGGGATGATGGTTAATCTCCACTGTGTAATAGCCTTTACTTGTTTCTGTCCTTTTTATGCCATCTCTACATACTTACTATTTTTGCAGAAAGGTTTTATTATTTCTAGTTTCTGCACTTTTTATAGAGCATGAGCTAAGATGCATGATAATTATTATGGCTATTTAACTTCCTTGTGTAGCTCCTGATAGAATTAGCTGCAATTTGCATTTGAGATAGTGTATTGACATTGTAAATCATTCATTCCACAAGCCAATGCCACGCTAAGTCATAGAGCAAGGCGAAGAATTCCACAGTGGTGCAAAACAACAGAAGAAGGAGCCTCCGGAATACTTGTTAGCTATCACCCTCCCTCCCTCCCTTCCTGACACAATGTCATGCTTACTTATGTTGAGTGACAGAGCAGCAAACAAAGGGAGCAAGTATTTCGAGTTCGGGCGGCAGCAACTCAAACTATTTGATTAGGTATAAAACATTATATAGGAATAGGTTATGTAATGCCTTATCTGTGCATGTGCGTAGATTGTCTCAATAACTGTGCATGTTGCTCTACTGCATGGGCATATTCATAACACACATTTGGTGTAGTATTATGCACTGAATGTTGCAGAAGTGAACCTTTACCATTCTGATTCAGTAGGACAATTAACTCAATCCACGTGCTATGGATTATATTACCTCCAAACACCTCTTTGTCCAGATGAGGAGAACTGAAGTGGTTACGAGTGATTTATACATACTTATACTTGGAAAATTATGCACAGTCACCAGTATACTACATGCAATGCATGCAGTAGCAATCAACTCAGTGCCATGTATTAAGCTAGCTAAACAGGAATTGTACCGAACATCACAATTATGTTGCACAATACTGCTTTGATATAAACATGTTATGTACATTACTGTGCATGAGTTTAACAGATATCAGTGTAACAATTAAAGCCTAAGGTATGAGATGCTTTCTACTTGACAAGCAAGTGTACCTAAAGTCTGATGAATGGCACTTTAATTTACAGTTGTTGTCACCTTCAGAGCCCTGCTGTAGCTGTCTGGATTCTTGGGACTTCCAAGTTTTGCTGTAATGATTTTCCTTAGCCTTTCTCTTCTTTGGCACACTACAACACAACCACTGCCACAGTCTTTCACGAATGGGATTGAAGAAGATGAGAACCAAAATGGGAGTGGGGATGAGTGCTATATTCAGTAATGCGTAGGGTACATAGGTCGCTGCTGTATGAGCAGGTGGTCCGTCCGGCCATGGTCTTGCACCCAGAGGAGCAACAGAGGCAGATATTATCAAGGGGGCAATTTGCGCAAGTAAGTTAATTCCATTGCCGAGGAGCAAAAAGAAACCAAATTTAACTGTAGTCTTTTCAAGATTGCTGTATTTGTCAGTAAGAGGTTTTATGTAGCAAATAGTGATCACTAGGATTGTGACTGTGGCAGAAAGAGGAACGAGACCAAAGCAGAATAAATACAGCCCAGTAAATATAATATATGAAGCTGTTGCTGCTGAACCAATACCACAAGATAAATAGCCACCATACCAAGTGCGGATGATTTCCTGCAATAGCAATGGAGAATTTCCAAGGAAAGCTATTATCCACAGAACAACCACTGATATAAAGCTGGTGACAGCAAAGTGCTTCTTGGGGGTTTCACTGTACCTGACATTGATGTAGACTACAACAGCAAATGTGGCCATAAACACCAATCTAGCTCCTACTCCGAAGCCTAGTATGAATACTGTGCTAGTACAGGGAGCTGTGGGTGGGTTGTTCACTGGTGAAAGGTAGAGGATGATCCCTGCAATGTGGTACATGGCAAGCCCCAGTGCGGTTATGAGGCAGGAGACCAAGATGCTTCCCAACACCAAACGGATTATGTTGACAATGAAAGACTCCAGGACCAAGGCCACCAGAATCACTGTATTCACAGCAATCACAGGAAACACCACTCCCAGTAGCATAACTACATTGAAAACGACAAACCCGGGACTGTTCAATGGATGGGAGGGTGTGTTGTTCACAGAAGTATTGCTGAGATTGTCCATAGTTGAGCCTGTTTGTGTAGATTGCTCTGACCTGTACGTAGAAACCCACTTCAATGGCTAAACCTATTTCCTCTCAAAACCATGCATATAAAGACACCATTAGAATGGCTATAGACATATTAAATTTTCCTGAACACCATATATGGACACTCACTGGACATACAATTTCCTAAGCAATTGTGCCTGTTAAGAAGGAAATGCCCATAATTTTCCTAGTGAAGTGTATTGTATATTTCATTGCTTTTATCCTTTATGATACATAATATTATATACCCTATGTTACGAATGACATGATGTTAAGCAAAGAAATCAAGTATTACAATTGGTCATATTTGTAACTACCTATAATTATGCATTTAGCTATAGCTATGAATGTGATGATTTTGTTTTCCATCTCCCACTCTTGTTGAAACCACATGGATTTCTGCATTGTTGTTCATGGGAATGCATTTTGACTTTATGAAGACAATCCTTGTGATGACCTGGACTGTGATTGTGACAGAAAGTGTAGTGAGACCACAGAAAAATAAACACAGTCCAACAAATATGTAAGAAGTAAGATGCTGCAATTGGTATAAAACCACAAGATAATGAGCCAAGGTACCAAGTGTAGATGATTGTGTGTGAAAGCAATGGAGCAGTTCCAAGAAAGACTATATCATCCATAAAACAGCCACTGCTATGATGCTAGTAATCACAAAGCACTTCTTGGGGACTTCACCATACTTGACAATGATGAAGACTATGACAGCAAATGTGGCCATGAACACCAATCTAGTTGCTTCTCTGAAGGCAATTAGGAAACATAATGAACATTATCTGCAAAACCTTTAAGGATGTAGGGTTATGGCATAAGAGCAGAGGAAGGCAATGAGCGACACCACCCAGTGGCTGCAGTGGAGCACAATCCATCCCTCTCAGAAGGGGCTCCTCCTCAGATTAATGCTAAAAGACAAGGAGACCTTGCTTACGCTATGCACAGGATTGAGGCTGGTGACTCATCAGCCTCTTCTGGAGGAGAGAGCTCACCCAGTCCTCGTGTACAGTCGGTAGCACTGAACAGTGCCATGTGTTGGAACGGCATTAGCAACAACAACAACAGTCATGTGAAGAAGGGACATCCCCCAGATGAGGCTGTAGATGTGGGTGTAAAGCACTCCAGTGAACCCTCAGTCCCCCTCCCTCCCCATAAGGATGAGGAGAGCAGCACTGCAGCAGTGAAGCAGAGCACTAAGGTATCAGCAATGGCGCAGAAGTTTCAGGGGAACCCCCCTCTGCGAAGAACAGCACCGGAAGTCTGTAGATTCTAGAAGGAAGCATCGCAGTAACGCACAAGGAGCATCTGATTGTCTGTCCACTTCATCCCTCAAATCCACTGCTTCCTCGTCAAGCCAGTTGTCTCCTCCTACCTCACACCGACCAAGATCTAGGAAGCAATCATGTTTAGAAAGCATGGGGATAGTTGAAGACACTGAGGGTGGCAGCTGTGCTGTTTGAACCACCAAACACTCATGGCCTCGTATGTGTTATTGTTCAAACCGGTTCTAATTTATTTTGTAAGATGGAACATTTCAGGGACCCTACATTGTCCTGGACCTGTGTATAATACTGTTTGCACTCGGGTAATGAGATTATAGAGTGTACAAGTGTAATAGGTGAACATGACACACTTCAGCTGTGTATTGGACATGCATGCATTGCAGCCACGTGGTGGAGCAAACACAAGTGTGTGTGGTTTGTATGGCAACTTGTGAATCAGATTCAGCCATAATATTATAGCTCAGCACTAGCAAGAACATTGCAATAATTGCATTCATACAGTCTATAATGAACTCCACCGCATGTTATGATCATGTTATGCTTCTCAAACAGCTACAGCTGTGTGAGATATAGTCTCACACACAACGTCATGAATTTAAAAACAGCTCAGGGGAGAAGTGCATGGTCATGTACTATGTGAGACTATAACACAGGTATAATATTATAATATGATCGAGGCACAAGAATAATATTTCTGATATATACTGTACTATGTACATATACTAGATATGAAGGTCAACAATATGGCCAGCTGCAGGCCTGCATGCAGCTGGTGTGCATGCACTATGTCTTGCAATTGCTCATGAGCTCTGGATCCGGCCTGCATGCACTATATATAATATAGAGCTCATGATTAGCTGACTCAATTGCTCATGTCAACTATATAATATTATTAATGTACCTATAAATTATGGTATATATAGCTATAATACACAATGTATACATACCCATAGAACTAGAACCACACAATACCTTGACTGTCTGCTACAGATCTTGACAGAAATGCATGCTTATATACTGGTGATTTCAATTATACAAACACCCACTGATTTGGAACATTGATCACAAAATTATGTTCATGCAATACAAAAACTACGACTGAGATACAAAAGTGCACACATGTGTACAGAATATACACAGGATGAAAGTTACTACCACAAAATAATGATGTAAAATAATATACAACATGCTGCCAAATACACTGTACAATGTAACCTTGAGAGGTGTCTACACACAGTTTATAACTAGAATCATGTAAGTGTAACAATACAAAACCATGCAGTAGTGTGAATAAAACACTGTACTACAAAGGGGCAGTGCCAGACACATGACTGTGTCACACAATACACACAGACTGTAATTCAATGTTGACCAGTAAACATGTTACTCCTTGAAACTAGAACATGGCTGTTGTTTGGTGTATTGATTACTTGTTACCTAATAAGGAAAAACAACACACAGGTGAAGAGGTGGAACACGTGTTGCCACACCTAATACACACATGTGTACAGACATACAAGTACACACAACACACACTGCCTACCATATATGGACATACATGCTGTCACATAACAAAGCAGCACACCTGCTTGTACACCAAGCACTGGACATGCATTCACTCCTGTGTGTGCACACACATGCATATGCACACACACACACACAACACACACACACTCCAACAAACCTTCTGGTGGCAGTTCATTCAACATCTTTGTCCCAAATTACTGCATTTTGGGATAAGTGTCTGCTGCAATGACCATGTAGCAGTACTTCCTCAGACTGGCCTTGTCAGCAAATAACACTTCAAATGATCAAACAGTATTTCCTTGGCATTTTCACCATCAGCATTCTCAATCTTCGAGATGAGACCTTCAGTGATTACCTTCTTATGTTTCAGTCTAAGCAGGTTAATTTTGGTATCCACCACTTTATAAAACTCATCCTCATACTTCTCAAGAACATGTGACACTGCAGTGAGAGAGGCAAACAGCTCATCTAAACTCAAGTACATTTATATCACATACCTCGACACAGTAGTGGGAATGAATGCAATAGAACACATACAAATGTATAGCAGTCACATGCAAATCAGGTGCAGTTTCTGTTGACAATGAATCAGACACTTTGAGAGTACGGTAAGCTGTGTCTTGGGAAGATGTGACACAGTCTAAAAGGAGTCTCAAAGCACATCCAACCAGTCTAGCTGAAGTCAAGGCTCAGTGTACCAATTCTACACAAGTGTGTTGCTTCCTTTTCTTGTATCTTCTTTGCATACGTATGTTTGTCATCTTCTTGTATTTCATGAAAGCACAAGGAATGTGTTCTTTCCCTTTGATAAACTAGCTACCTTGGCTAAAATGTAACTGATGAATGTACTTGAGTATATATACTAGTACGTACCTACCACAGGCGGGTCTTTTAAGAATGAATCCAAAGCCAAACAATGCCACTACACAGATTGAATGGTGCATGCTTCACACAAAATGCATGTGCATATGCACAAACTCACACACACACACAAATTCACACACACACACACACACACACACACACACACACACACACACACACACACACACACACACACACACACACACACACACACACACACACACATTGGGGAAGACTGCTGTCCACTTTCAGATTGGCAGCTTCAAGGAGGTCAGCTCCAGCACTGTCTGTTGTGAGCTGAATAGGAGTCCTTCCATCCTACAGTGACAAGTGGATGCACGTGAACAGAATTTGGATAGGAGGAACCTCTTCAAATTCTCTAATTCACTAATCCATCAATGGAGACAATCAATCCCCAGCAATACCAAGACCACTGAGTTGGCTGAATAGTGGGAGTTTGCTCCCAAATAGTAAGGCTGGTATTTGTCCCTGACGCCAGTAAAGGGGTAGGGACTGTGGCACGAAACGCTGAGGTGAATCTGCAAATTCTTTATTGTCTAGTAGTAAACTTTGGTAGACATGACAATACACAGAACACAAGCTACACGGAACACATTTGAAGGGTGACAGTTAACGTTAGTAGACAGACTAAGTCCTAGTCCTAGTCCTTGGTACTGTCAGCAAGACTGATGCTTACCGTCTGTGTTTGATTGTGGATCCACATTGGTTGGCACACTCCTCTGTCTACCATCCACAGAACCAGACTGCAGCTCTGTCACTGTGACTCCAGCAGTGCCTGCCACAAAGACACAGACACTGGTGGTATCGAGGTAGTAGATACCAATTATGTGAACAGGTTGGAGTAAGGAAGTGGAACACACAACATACGTATATACATACATACGTACACGCATACACATTATAGGTTAAACTAAGAACCAGGGTATCTATGGGGTTAGAACACCACGGAAGCTGATAAATATAAATGACAGCACAGTGAGCACACAAAGTGCAAGGACATCTACGTATAGCACTTTCCAAGGTGTTCTGTTCTGGATAAGTACATATACATAAGTGGATATCACACACACACACACACACACACACACACACACACACACACACACACACACACACACACACACACACACACACACACACACACACACACACACACACACACACACACACACACACACACACACACACACAAGCCATTCAGAACAATGATGGAGTAACAAGACCAACAATTGACATGAAGACATACTGTAGCTCATTTAACAGACCGAGGGGCAAAGGGAGGACCAACGACAATCTGAGCAGTTCTATTGCTCAACCAAACGTACCAACTTTTCTCATTAACATGATCACCGAAGGAACCACTGCACTACTCAGTGTGTGAGACAAGCCAAAATAAGAGTCAAGAGACGACCTGACTGCTGACAACTGATTGTGTGCTCTGTCAATATGCCCACAACGTCTAAACAATGTATGGAATAGGCCATGTGCTTCCATTTCGCATTTACACATTGCTCATTTCAAGGAGCACTTCTTGTGTGGATACACTTACATTCTCACATGCAAACATGTGTACTCACATTATGGGAACTGGACAATAGCATAGGAGAGTCCTTGGGGCATCACAGGGGAATTGGGGGAAAGTGGTGAGGTAGACTTGAGAGCTACCTCCAATCTGAGAGGAAAGCCCTTCACCAGACCTGCTGCACAAGTGCTGGAGTGGACACAAGCACACAGCACCACTCAACAGTGATGGACTAGGATCAACTAGCTGGTAGTGCTGCAGTGTGTGGTGAGTGACTACTGACCTGACCAACAGGAGGGCTACCTCGTCAGCTCTCCCTTCACAGCCTCAGTGCATCGCAGGTGGGGGGAATTGTAGTCTTTGACAGTTACCAGCAGCGGAGCACATCTGGACGGGTGGGATGGGGCAGTTCAGTCAGGACTACGCAAGCAAAACAGTAAAATGATTTCTCCTCATACTACGGTGAGAGTAATGGTCTATCAAATACAATGCATGATCTGTGGAACAAACCTGGTCTGTACCTGGCGTGCTTCTCTCTGGTCTGGTCCGTGGTCTGGTCTGATCTGTGATCTGTAAATAGTCTCAATCTGGTCTGGGTAGGGTAATTTCTCATTACTGCCTTCGAAGGAGAACTAAAGGCAGGAGCAGCAACAGATCTTCCATGTTTCTGCTGCTGATGTATACACATGTAATATATGCCTTCTCTCCATCAGTGCCTGCTTAAGGGAAGAGTACAGAAAGAGGCGCATTCTCACTGGCCACACCCTTTCATTAAGCCAGGGTTTCCCTTTGGAATGGGTCCATTCAACTCAGGACTAGCAGGCTCACTTAGCTTATTACTTCAAGAGAAGTACTCAATGGAAGAGTTGAGAGAGTTGAGAGAGATGTCACTCTGAGGAACAATCAAAAGAGCACAAAAACTGCACATTTAATGTCTGAAGGGTTCCGCTACTCTTGCACCAACTGCCTTTCACAACAGAGCTGGGGGCAGTACATTCACACCTTATCTTTCCCACACATGACCAGTTTACTTAGTGGTATGAGGTGGGACAACAGCAGTCAGGGGCAGTTGAGAACAGCCAAAGGTCTGTCTCTCACAAAACGTGGTAGAGTGCAGGTTCACTGTGAGGAAAAAGTACTTTAAATGTAGACACTCTTGTTAGCTCAGTCCATTGGCAGTTAAGAGGAAATTGGTTGTGACAGTCTGGTTCAGAGTGAAAGCCAGTCCTTGAAACAACAGTTTAATCAGCTGCACAACGCAAGAATCTGTTGCATCAAAGTATACAATTGCGAGGAGATGTCACATAGTGAGAGACATTGGAATGTGGGATTCACTTAGTGGAAGGCATTGATAAGAGAATTCTTGAAACAATGGTTCGAAGTAGGTGTCAGTAGTAGAGACCACATCACACCACACCAACACCAACACACACCAACACACACACACACACACACACACACACACACACACACACACACACACACACACACACACACACACACACACACACACACACACACACACACACAAGCACGCACACTTCTTCTGTAGAGCAGGTTCCAGGTCCAAAGGCCTGAGACTGCATGCGTACAGCCAGTCAGAATCTTTCATAGGAGAGGTGGCACTTTCCCTGGACTTGGGGGCTGCTGGGTGTTGATGGCTGTAGATGGCCTCTTGTTCCTTGGCCAAGCTGGGCTCAGGGGATGCAGTGGAAGATGGTTGAAGGTGGCCGAAGACCACAGTATGTGGTTCACTGGAGCTGCGATGGGCGTTCTCTGTCCATAAAAGTTAGTGAGTGGCCTTCCTGCTGCCGAGAAAGCCATTACACACACACGTCCACTCCATTTGGTGTCGTGAGCATGCAGAAGCAGATGCGCTGACTCCACACAAAACAGTGTGATCCTCTGGCCACCTCCACGACCACGTGGTCTCAGAGCCACCATTTACGATGACACACACACACACACACACAAACACAAGTACATTTATTAATGGAACTCTTTTCTTGGCTGTCTCTCCTCCAACAAAGCTCTCTCAATGTTGTCTGACAGTGAGGATGTGGATGTGACTGAAAGGGGAAGGGATGGAATGGGCACATGTGCACTATCATGGTACAGTAGATATACGTAGGTAAAGTGGAGCAGACACCCCTCGATTATGTGGACATATTCAAAAGTCCCAATGATCGGTCCTATTCTATTAAAGTAAACTTCCCCTTGAAATGCCGACACCCTGTTAATCACTTCAACAAATGTGTTGTCATAATTATTATGGATATCAGTTTCCAAGGTGTTCTGTTCTAGGTAAGTACGTACATATACGTAAGTGCACAATCATGTACACATTGTGACACACACATGCACACGCACACACAAGTCATTCAGAACAATGATGGAGGTACCTTACCAGCAATTTTAGCTTCAACTCTGATCTGGGCAGGGTTACTGAGATTGGGGTAGCTTGGAGCTTCTGATAATGCATAACAAAGCACTATCAGACATATAATCACACAGGCACAATGACACCCACCCACACACACACTTACCACTAGTGGCAGAAGCCTGATGTATCACAGGAGCTAGTCCTTCCAAATCATCTTTGTCTGAAGGTACATTCACAGCAACAGCAGAGGAGACTACAGTATAGTAAGGAGTCACAATGTACATGGAAGGACAGTGATGATGAAAACTGAATCCAGCTACACATGGAGGCACGGAGCATGTGTAGATATGTTACAGGTTACTACTGACTGAGGTGAGCTCATTAACTGAGTGGGCGTACAGTGGTAAGGAGTTGTGAGATGACATACATTGGGGAGCACTGCTGTCCTCTTCCAGATGGAGAGCTTTGACAAGGTCAGCACGTGCACTGTCTGGTGCAAGCAGAATGGGAGTCCTTCCATCCTACAGTGACAAGTGGATGCACATGAACAGAATTTGGATAGGAGGAACTTTCAAATTCTCTAATTCACTAATCCATTAATGGAGACAGTCAATCCCCAGCAATACCAAGGCCACTGAGTTGGCTGAGTGGTGGGAGTTTGCTCCCAAATAGTGAGGGTGGTATTGGTCCCTGACGCCAGTAAAGGGTTAGGGACTGTGGCACTAAATCCTGAGGTGAAACTGCAAATTCTTTACTGTTTAGTAAGAAAAGGTTGACAGACATGATAATACACAGAACAAAAGCTACATGGATCACATTTGAAGGGTGACAGTTAACGTTAGTAGACAGACTAAGTCCTAGTCCTAGTCCTTGGTACTCTCAGCAAGACTGATGCTTACCGTCTGTGTTTGATTGTGCAGATTACTGTCTGTAGCTACTTCCTCTGTGAGTTTTCGCCTCTTTGCTAATGGCTCCACATTGGTTGGCACACTCCTCTGTCTACCATCCACAGAACCAGACTGCAGTTCTGTCACTGTGACTCCAACAGTGCCTGCCACAAAGACACGGACAGTGGTGAGAACAATTGAGGTGGTGCACCAGATGCAGACACAACGCAACAGAACACATGAATTACAAACAAATTGCTTTCTACTCATATTAATTGTTTACATATCATTCATAAAATGTACCAGTGTAAATTGAGGTACAATATAATATACATGCAAAATACATCACTCAATCTTGTCCAAACATTATATGCATATAACCATGTGGTGTGGTGCATGTAAAGGCTGTGAGTGTGCACACGCACACACACACACACACATGCTAGCACGCATATAGACACCAAATACATGAACTGGTTGGAGTAAGGAAGTGAAACACACAACAAATATATGTATATACACACACATACACATACAGGTTAAACTGAGAGCCAAGGTACTTATGGGATTAGAACACCACAGAAACTTACTATACTGTAGCTGCCTGTGCACATAGCACAATGGCATCTACATCGATTTACAAGGTGTTCTGTTCTAGGCAAGTACATATACAGTACATAAGTACACAGTCATACACACATTGCAAAACACACACGCACACACACACACACACACACACACACACACACACACACACACACACACACACACACACACACACACACACATTTCTTTCTATTCAGTTCTCCTTGTCTTGGATGGACGTAGGGCGGGATCTAGGCCCCGTTTCGAAAGCCAGTTAAATGTCGGGTGAGTTGGCTGGACTCACGTCCCTAACCCTGGGTAGGGTAGCTGCTGGGCGCCGTGGCCCTTCAAGGCCGTAACTGGTCACCCATCCGTCGGGGTGCCGTGACCATGAGAGGTCGTTACTGGTCACCCGTCCAAGTGACAACTGACCCACACAGGAGCCCAGGGGGTGCAGCGGAAAGTTGGTACTTGCACGAGAGGCCACTTTTCGGGTTCGAGAATCTTCATTGGTCCTGAGCTTGACAGCACCACGAAATGGGCACAAGTGCGAACGATGAACAGCGACGCTGGCCCTAGGGGTGTCTTGTGCGCAGGAAGTTCTGTCCGTCAGCCGTAACCGTGCCACCATGGTGCAGATTGTTTGATTCTGGTGTCCCTCTACTGACCCCCTACCGCCATCTTGATGACGACACACACACACACACACACACACACACACACACACACACACACACTTACCACTAGTGGCAGAAGCCTGATGTATCACAGGAGCTAGTCCTTCTGAAGAATCTTCCTCTGAAGGCACATTCACAGCTACAACAGAGGAGGCTACAGTAGAGTAAGGACACACACATGTACATGGAAGGACAGTGATGATGAAAACTGAATCCAGCTACACATGGAAGGCATGGAGCATGTGTAGATATGTTACATGTTACTACTGACTGAGGTGAGCTCATTAACTGAGTGGGTGTACAGTGGTAAGGAGCTAGTTGTGAGATGACATACATTGGGGAGCACTGCTGTCTACTTCCAGACTGGGCACTCTGAGGTCAACTTGAGCACTGTCTGTTGTGAGCTGAGTAGGAGTCCTTCCAGCCTACAGTGACAAGTGGATGCACATGAACAGAATTTGGATAGAAGGAACCTTCAAATTCTCTAATTCACTAATCCATCAATGGAGACAGTCAATCCCAATGGCCAGCAATACCAAGGCCACTGAGTTGGCTGAGTGGTGGGAGTTTGCTCCCAAATAGTTAAGGCTGGTATTGGTCCCTGGGGCTAGTAAAGGGTAGTCTCATGTGCCAGCCCTTATTATTGCACAATAGCGTGTGAATTGCACAATAATATGCACACGGGGAGAATAGGGTCTGGAAGCGAGACTAAGTAAAGGGATAGAGACTGTTGGCACTAAACCCTGAGGTGAACCTGAAAATTCTTTACTGTCAAGTAGTAAAATTTTGGTAGACATGACACTATATACACAGAACACAAGCTACATGGAACACATTTGAAGGGTGACAGTTAACGTTAGTAGACAGACTGAGTCCTAGTCCAAGTCCTTGGTACTCATCATGACCGGCCAAGAGGGAAGCATAGACAACATGTGCAGTAGAAGGTAAGGCTGAACAATAATAGTACAAGTGCACCCTTGAGTGGGACACAGTATGTTCTTGGTACTCAGCAAGATTGATGCTTACCATCTGTGTTTGATCGTACACGTTACTGTCTGTAGCTACTTCCTCTGTGAGTTTTCGCCTCTTTGCTAATGGACCCACATTGGTTGGCACACTTCTCCGCCTGCCATCCACAGAACCAGACTGCAGTTCTGTCACTGTGACTCCAACAGTGCCTGCCACAAAGACATGGACAGTGGTGTGAACAATCGAGGTAGTGCACCAGATGCAGACACAACACATGAGGAGCAAGAACACGTGAATTACACACAAATATTTACTGATTTACTGTACTGTGTAGCTATGAAGCAGAGACAGGTTAGTTAGACCATTTTGTCATCTTAAATAACATGCACAAGCAATGATAATGGTTTGGTGACTCTTAGAAACAAACACACGACTGTTGTTTGGTGGGTTGGTCACTTGTTACCTACGTAATAAGACCAATCACACAGGTGTAGAGGTGGGACACATGGCACACCTACAGTACGTAATACACACACGAGGCTACAACTGGCATTAGGTACAACAGCACTTCAAAGGAAAGGTAACCTCACCTTGCATCATTTGATGGAGCTCTCCCACAAGCTCTGTGCAGTGCTGCTGTGCAATATTTGCAAATTTCATGGCATCAAAGAGAACTTGCCAGGTACAGCGGTCACCTTGCTTTGCTATCCACCTTTTCAATCCATCCTGAATAGCTTCTTCCTCATTGCGAGGGTTATCCTGGTAGCAGAGATCAATCATTTCAGTGTCAAGACCAATGAACTCCAAGATGGCCTTGCCTCTGCCAGCAGCTCGTCTGCTGACATACTTTCTGAAGAGCACAGCATATCTCTGACAAGCTGCAAAGGAGACAAAAGGGGCACTACTGAAATAATCCTTTGATCTGAGTACATCCATCACAGTGCATGAGGTTGTCTTTGTAGTACTTCACTGAACTCAACACATTCACACATGTTCACTCACAGTGCACTGGCTGTGAGAGGACAGGGTTCCTGTCAATGAGAGCTACTTCAGACATGCTCTGGACAGCCTCCCTCTCACCTGCACACAATGACAGACAAAAGAGATCGGGATTGAAAACACACATACACACATACACACAGCACGTGCGCACACGTATGCACATGCACACACACACATGCTAACACACATATAGACACCAAATACATGAACTGGTTGGAGTAAGGAAGTGAAACACACAACAAATATATGTATATACACACACATACACATACAGGTTAAACTGAGAGCCAAGGTACTTATGGGATTAGAACACCACAGAAACTTACTATACTGTAGCTGCCTGTGCACATAGCACAATGGCATCTACATCGGTTTACAAGGTGTTCTGTTCTAGGCAAGTACATATACAGTACATAAGTACACAGTCATACACACATTGCAAAACACACGCACACAAACACACACACACAAACACAC
The DNA here is from genome assembly GCA_964019415.1 of Ianthella basta. Lineage (NCBI taxonomy): Eukaryota > Metazoa > Porifera > Demospongiae > Verongiida > Ianthellidae > Ianthella > Ianthella basta. The sequence continues at coordinate 3,982,620 of OZ025876.1, forward strand.
ACACACACACACACACACACACACACACACACACACACACACACACACACACACACACACACACACACACACACACACACACACACACACACACACACACACTTACCTCTAGCAGTGGGAGCCTGATGTATTGAAGAATTAGGTCCTTCTGAAACTCGTTCCTCTGAAGGCACATTCACAGCCACAACAGAGGAGGCTACAGTGGAGTAAGGGCACACACACATGTGCATGGGAGAACAGTGATGAAATGTGCATTCAGCTGGGTCGTCTTTAATAGCATGCACAAGCAATGACACTGTGAAGACAATTACACATACACATGCACAGCATCAAAGCCATCTAGAACAATAATAGAGGTCCTTACCAGTAAAGTTAGCTTCAGTATTGATTTGGGTAGGGGTACCGGAACGATTGGGATAACTTGGAGTCCCTGAAATGCATAAAAGTACATTATCAAACACAACACACACACACACACACATGTGCACAGTAACAGGGCCACCCAACACACTGATGGAGGCTCCTTACCAGTTAAGCCAGCTTCCAGTATCTTGGACTGTCCACTGGTTGGTCCAGGGCCACACACTGAACGAGGGATGCTTGACGTCTCTGAAATGGCATCACACACAGTACAGTATTGAAAACTCTAAAGCTACACTAATTCAACATATTATCCATGGAAAGTGTTGGCAATCACAAGGTTTGACATGTCCACTTCCATGACTAAGCCGTAATCACACCTAACAACACTCCATGCAAGGTGTAAGTTGCTGAGTATGCACAACTGATGTGTAAAGGGTGTTCATATGTGCATTACTAATTCATTGAAGAATGTGATGTGAGGTATAAGGTACGTATGTACAAAGCGGTTCACTGGAAAAAGATGACAACTACGTACTAACTAGCTTTGGCCCTGGCACAACCAGATCATTTTGCTGTGCAACTTGCAGCATCTCTTGTAACTGGTGTGTATCACTGGCTAGGCTTAGCAGTATTCTGAGTGCAGGATACCATTATGGTTACTATGCAAAACTACCACAACTACATACACGGCTAGTTTGTTGATGCATTCAAGAATGTGCAGACAAGTGCAGATCCATGTGAGCATACACAGATGTGTACAATACAGTACGTAACATGAAGGTGCCTACCTCCTTTACCCTTTGGAGCAGTGTCTACCAAGTGGAATATTTCTGAATTGGAGGGGTGGGGTAGGAGCTATAGGATGAAGGAATAATGAAGAAATGATTTCAACAATCTGTCAAATGTGAAATATGATTGCATTCTAATTCTTAATCAGTGCATCACTGGAGGCTGCGTGCAAATACAGTGTATACGTATACCTTGAATGAGGGTTCTTCATAAGTCCTATTGGTAGTTTCAGTAGTAGACGTGCATGTACAGCACTTCAGCACACTCACCTCTGCTCCTTCAACTTGACAGAACCACACCTTTTGGCTTTTCAAGTACACTTGGCGATCCTCTGACAAATTACAGACAATGCTATCCCCTCGTTGGATAGCTAGGTGTGTTGTGGGATTCCCACAGGTGCACAAAAAGCCAAATTGGGCTTTTGCTTTGTCAGTAAAAGTAGTACCAAATAGTGCTCGGGCAGATGCTTGTAGAGCTGCTTTGAATGTGGACAGAATTGCACAGCAGCGTTCGTGTAGCTTGGCTACAGTGCAGTTTGCTTTAACGGAGAGATTAGGAACAATGCAAATATATCCAGCTGATTCACGCATGGATATGTCCAACTCCTCCCATTGAAAATTTATTGCCAATCGAGTATTACCCTTTAGGGCTGGCTCCCAGCCCATATTAGCCAGCTCAACAGCTAGGCGAGTGAATATTCCCCGTGGCATATCTTCAGTGGAAAACATGGCATTTTTTCTGAATTTGAATGACACAAGGAGTGGAGCTACGCTGCCACTAAAACAGGAGCTATGGCCTGCACCAATTCTAGTGTCTCCTGAAGGAAGTGCTGCAGGCATGAAGTACTCAGGATTAACATCACCAGGTTGCGATAAGCACGCGATTATGCCCAGGTGGCATAGACAACGCAACATCCACGCTGCATCCATATCCCTGGAGATGCCGAGCTCATTGAAAAGAGCCTTATCCAAAGATAGAAAACCCGTCTTCTTAAAGGCTTTGAGTGCAAGGCACTTTGGAGCTCTGATGAAATCGACTGCCAGGAGCTTTGATACTTCCTTTAGGAATGCACTGCTATCTGTGCAAACTGTGTCAGAGACATCTGCATGGTCAAGGAAAGTGAAGACTCCAAGGAAGTGAAATAGCTGCAGAAGGCTACGAAACTCACGACTGGGATCTGCAGACCTCACGCCCTTTACTTCTCGAGCATGTTCCAATAGCTCAGTGAATGAGAAGAATTTCTGATTAACTTTTCGGCACACAATCTCAAAGTAAAACCAACCAATAGGTATCTGGGCCTTCAGGGCACCATCAGGATGGGAGAGGGCTTCACGGAGGTTATTAATAGTAGCCTGGTCTGTCTGGATGCGCTCTGAGGGATTATCATGTGGTAAATTATTCACAAGGAAAAATAGCCTACCATCTGCATCGGGGACTATGTGGGAATAATACGGCTTTTGCTCTAACAGTTCAATACGTTTGGAAATCTTATCAGTAACCGTTGCAGTATTGCCTTTCTCCATTAAATGATCCTTGAATGTGCCAACTAGAACTGTGCGGAACGTCGGCAAGTGCATATCCATTGGTAATGCACCTGCATTGCTGGGTACCTTGTATACCAAGGTCTGCACACTGGACAGAGATCGCAGCATCATTTCCCAAGCTGTTTCAGGACCTGATGATGTTTTAACCTCTGTGGTTGCATTTGGTCGGTATGTGATTGGTGCTGGCTGATCGAGGTCCTTGGCTGCATTGAAGACGTTCACGTAAGTACATGGGATGTCCAACAATAAGGGAAGAACATCTTGAAAACTTGGTTGCCCACCAGTGTCAAGCAAGTGCACAAGCCTGGCACCATTCAGTTGTAATTCTGCCTCCAGGCCTCCACCAGAGTCACGCATGAGGCTTAAGTGTGCTTCGTGAAATACAGACTGCTTTGTACCATGAGCAGAAGGCTGTTTACTAGGATGTGCAGAAGGCTGGGAATGGTGTGAGGAATGAAAAGCACTTTTACTTGCAACAGTAGGTCGATCAACTTCAATCACTGGCTGTGCAAATTTAGTATGCGAGTCTTCTGGACGAACTTCTGGCAATGCTGGATGAACATCTGGCATTGTTTCAGTAGCATGGTACTGACGGTTTAGGACAGATGACCTGATAGACCTGGCCATCTCCTCATCAGAGAGTAGCTTCCAGATTGAGGTTCCTTCTATTGCATACTTCTCTGCAGTAATGGAAACTACATCTGGCTTTGACATGACAGGAGTGCTTATTTTGACTTTTTTGGGCCTATTGTGGACAAGTAGGTGTTTCAGGCAAGATTTTCCTACGGCTGGAGGACCCATGAAAATATTTCGATTGATAGTGACGCTTACACATCCTTGCTTTGCCACTGCCTCCTCATAGTTAGGTAGCCATGAGGGTGGTTTCGGAGGTGCTGCATGGATAAGAAGGCAAACGTTCTTTGGGATTCATCAGCATGCATACGTACACAAGACAAGAAAATATAGCAACATGCAGATTATTGCAACAAGCAGGCTACAGCTATACTACAGTGTCGGGTAAGTAGACATGTATGCGAAATACTGCTTCAGTGCATCAATCCTAGTACAAAGTGATTGCATACAATGGGGTTCAGTAAATAATAGATCAGAGTCATTGATACCTACTCTTAAACCTTTGGATTTTGGTAAATGCTTCGAGGCTGTCATCTGAGAGTGAGTTTACAACAAACCTCCTAATCCTGCTACTCAGTGGAATAATTGCAGAGTAAGTGTGGTATATATGGCATCAAGATACATATGTGAGAGCTGCCAGTAGAAATCACACCTTAATGCATTTTGCCGATTTTTGACACAGCGCAATGTCCTAACCTCTAGACAATATTAGATACTAGAGAGTTCAATAATTAACTGTTCAAAGTACACTGAACAGTTAATTACTGAACTATTTAGTACAGCATGATGTGGACCAACTATTTTCTACATAGAACTGTTGATACTACTTCCAGCAACCTCCAGCATTGGAGATAAAGCTGTGTATTACTGATTGATTGATTGATCAAATTGTGACATTCTTTAAATTAAATATTTTTAAGCAGCCACAAGTGTCCTTCAAACATGCAACAAGTCTGAAGTAAATTCAACCTTCTGGTGCTGGTTTGCATAATGGTGTCTTCTCCAGGGCCTGGGCTAGTCAGGAAAGCACTGCTCCTCAGTGTTCAAATCATTGTAAACATGATATCTACCCACGATCTAACATGGGCGTGTAAATGGAATGAAGACATCTTTAGCAACATTTCCTTAAAACACCAGTAACAAGGCAAAATGTTTAGAGACATCAGATCCTTACAGGTGTAGGTAACATGTGCTTAATGAAACAGCCATCCGTGAACTCTTCATGCACACAAGGGCTTCACCAATACTGTATGTGCTCAAATGTTTCGCAGACTAAACTTTCGCAGTATTCGCAGTTCTGGAGCCATCTGTGAATAATTTAATCCGCGAATATTTGGGCAAAGGCGTTGCATAACTGTAATAAATGGACGTTGAACATGCCTCCCATGTCTAATTGTTGCTTTTGCAGCATCTGCAGATAAATACAACCGATGCTTTGTTGTTCATCAGTTTATCGTTCAGTTATCCTGTTGTAGATACTTCAAGAATGTTGATTCGTTCATAACTTTAGGTCAAGCAGCACGATGTATCCGAGTTGTAAGGTTGTTTATTCTCCATGGCAGAGTCTGCTAAAACTGACATGAAGCACCCATTGCGTGTACAGATGCAGAAGGCAGTGGAAAAATGTACATATGCAATATAAAACTGATGACCCAGGTGTCCGTGAAAATAAAAACTGCAAATATTATGGAAATCCTCCATCCGTGAAAGTTTAGTCCGCAAATAATTTGAGCGCATACGGTATACAATACCAAAACTCCTCAGGCAAGGGGCATTCACAAAATATACATTCTGCAGAAATGTGTACACCTACAGTACTCCATTGATCCTAAATACACAACATTTCAACCTAACAGCCTTCTTGAGGGGTACACACACAGAAAACAGTTGAAGTGGACTTAGGAAATATGAAGTCAAAGACAAATTTTAACATCAAAGGTACAAGCTGTGCTTGGAATTGGATAAATGGTACACATATTAACCTCTTATAATCACTATGCATTCATTTAAAATGCCCAAAAATGTCGATCAATACCTCTTTCTCTCCTTCAAAACTGCCAATTTTGATCAACCATTTTCCAATTATGGTGTTTTAGAATATGTTGTGAGTAAATTAGTTAAATGTCACTCAAGAGGTGTCTGGGGATTTAAAGCACGCAGCTCGCTTTGTGCCTGAGTGCTGAGTGGTCTAAATCTTAGCAGACGCTGATTGAGTGGCATTTAAGTAATATAGATCCAAAACTGTTCTCTAATTGAATCAAAATTGTCTCCTCTTGGACAATGTCTGTGTCACTAGCAACTGACGACAATGCGGGAGCCCAATAGAAGAACTCGCCGGCACCCGTAAACCTTCTCGTTATACTTCTTTGCTGTCTGCCCTTAATACTACTTTGTAGTAAGGCCATTGGACGAGAAATGAAGGAATAGTTCACAGTGACAAGGGCATATCACAGCAGATGCAAAATGGCTGTGATGACATCATATAAAGTTTATGTGCACTCTGCCTGCAGTGTACTTGTATGGCATTTATCGTCACGCACACTCTGCCTGCCATGTGCATCTATGGGATTAGAATCACACGCAAAGCGATTGGAGTGCTTCTCTGAGATTCAGAATCATCGTTTAGATGCGCGTTACCATGGCAGCAGGACCTATTGTCTAATTGAGCACACTAGGTATGTAATGTTACTATGCATCTAAAATAGCACCAACAGACGTACACAAGTACGCACAGGAGTACAGCACAATCAAGGCACACCTTCTTTCTCCACAATGAAGTTTATCGAGAATTTCATGACTCCTTGTTTGGCACCAAGAACAAAAAGGAGAATGCGCTTGTGTGACTGTAGATGTTTAGGCACTTCACTGTGCTCAACTACAAGAGAAATGGCCGGAGGGTACTTGTGCTCTTCCACAGCAGATAGTAGCTTTGTCTCATCCCCTTTGTAGCGTGTCTTGCACTCAATGTCTTTGGGTGCAACCTTAACACAAGTGATACAGTATTACATGTAAAATAAGAACACTTAGCCAAGAAGATACTACATACACACAGCAAAGAGAACCACCTACCCGATTTATACCAACAACTGAGGCACTCCACCCTCTGCCATTGTACTCAGTCAGACTGCCTTCAATGTGGTCTGCTGTCATTACAAAGGAGACAGCATGATCTTGCATTGTCCATCCAGTCCAGTGCCTCTTCAGAATCTGATCAGGGAATAACATGGACGATGTTAGCGAGTTAAGACAGTAATACCAAGCACACACTCACCTCAATCCAGACATTAGAATCAAAGGTGATTGCTACCTTAGAGTACAAGATGTTGGCCTCTTTTCTCTCCCATAGTGTTGCACAGTACCTGCCGGTATCCTCCAGACAGAAGGCCTCTGCAAACAGGGAGGAGCCGCTACCCATGCTTTGGGGAGCACTGCTGTCCTTTTCCAGATGGAGAACTTTGAGTAGCACAGCACGTGCACTGTGTGGTGCAAGCTCAATAGGAGTCCTTCCATCCTACAGTGACAAGTAGATGCACATGTACATACATACCAAGGAATCTGAAGCCTTACTGCATATTATACCACTACGAGCAAGTACAACCTTCAGCCGCGCTCGCTCTGCGTCATATTGCTGGCAGGATGGCACTGGTCATCTAATGCCATTTGGTTGGCTTCAAATGGACAACATTGGCAGCATGATAGCACCAGTTGGGTGACACTGGCTGGACAGTACTGATATTGTTTGCACTGCCTATAGGCCTCTGCTATACTCATGCATGCACATATACTCACAAGCATGTGTGCACAGTACACTAGAAATAATAAAAATTTTGTGCAAAATTGTAAGGATGTAGGCATGGCATAACAAGTATTTCGAGTTAAAAAAACTCGTGGGGCGCCAGGGTGCTCCTGAACCTCGAACTACTTGCTAGCAATTTTCCCATGTACATTCAGTAAATCAGACAGTTGGGAGTACAGTATTGTTGTTGGCCTGAAAGATACATCAAGACACACTAGACCGTTGGGTTTGCAAGAGTTTCAAGTCTCCAGAGCAGCCAGTCATATCCAGTGAAAGCACCCCTACCAAACTGTCAAATGTTTGCCTACTGCTCTTTGCTCTATATGACATTCTGAATGAGCAATTGTTACTTTGTTCCTGGAGGGGGAGTGTGCTGGCTGAAAGGCTACCCTATGATGACTATATGAGCGAATCATGGCTATAATTATGTGTCATGATTCGCTGGTCTCCCATTATTGGCCTATGGGTCACTAGACCTCTGTTGTATTTAGGGCTGTACCTCGCAGGAAAACAGTTAAGTAAGCTTCCTACTACAATAATATTACTTAAACATGTTCTAGAAACACTTTGCGTTCCTTGGGTACACGGTGAAATACAAAGAATGACGATTATGAGCCTACACAGGGTAGTTATACCTGGAAACCGCTAACAAGGCCGCTAAATTTGCACCTTTTTAAAACATTATATTTTCGCTCTCTGAATGATTCTATGAAAAACGAATGGCAGGAGAATGAAGTATGATCTTAGCTTTATCAGAAAAGTCAGTCAGCGCAACGGAGAAAGCTTGGATAAAGATGTTTGAAGGTGTTGAAAATGGCATACTCGCCGACATTCAGAGCAAAACCGGCATATCTAGACGACGCCTGAAACACACATAGCTGCGCTGGTTAGGTGTAGGGAAATGTAAAGTTTCAGAATCGACTGAGAACTGGGCATATATGCATCTGTTCGCAGAGACAATAAAGAAAAACACCTTTTTGGTAGTAATTTTGTCACAATTCGCACGTTCAAATGCTATTTTCTCGAAAAGAGACTACAGCACACTTCTGTTCTCAGTCGAATATGAAGGTATATTTACTACTAAACACGATGATGTGCAGCACACTCACCAAGATGGGGCTCTAAGTATGCCGTTTTTTTATACAAAATTTCCTGAACAACAAACCGGCCATTGTGATGACGTCAACAAACGTCACTTACGTTATCGACTAGCAATGTGTTAAAGGAAAGTTAGGACGCCGCTCGTCAACCGAAGTGCAGCAGATCGAGGACAGTATCTGTTATTGTTGTCAGGCCCACAGAACTGGAAGAGTATGATTTAGTAAAGGTACGTTGGGGTGCATCCATGTGTGCCACATTACACGCTGCCTAAGTCACCGCAAAGCTTCAATTCACGCGTTGTCTCCCTCCACGCGCTGCCTAACTCCACACGCAGCCCCAGTCCATGCGCTGTTTTAGTCCATGCGCTGTCTCACTTCACACACTGCCTCATTCCGTACGCGACCTCACTCAACGCACTGCCTCTCTCCACGCGCTGTCTCACTCTACGTGCTACGTACGTAGCTAATTTAACACAGTCTCATTCGACGCGCTGCTTCGCTCCACGAACATTTTCTCATTACACACGCTGTCTCGCTCTACACATACTCAGTACCAACTTGATTATTGCTGTAGACAAATACTGGAATACAGAGAATAACTTCATTGAGCAAAGACTCTTGTGTGAGAACTGTAGCAAGTGCTTATCTGCTATGTAAGCACTCTAGCATAGGGCTAGTCTGTTGTGTGAGTACTTCGAAGTGCTGGTGTGTTGTATAAGCACTCTAGCTGAGTTTTGGTCTATTGTATGAGCACTCTAGTGGAGTGCTGGTCTGTTGTGTGAGCACTCTAGCTGAGTGCTGGTTTGATGCGTAAGCTCTAGCTTAGTGATGTCACTTGTGACATCAGTGATGTCATTCGTGACATCACTAAGTTTCTCCCTCTGAAACTGTTAATGAAAGGAATTTAGCGGTTATCCACACCTTTCACCTAAAGTACAGGTTTCCTGGTATAACTACCCTGTGTAGCAAACAGAGAGCGTCGAGCGCGGCCATTTTACAATGTCCGTCAGTGATAATTGGAGCTCTTTCTCACAGAAGAGACATTCCTTAGGCTTTTTATTAGTATCACTCTATTAACACATGTTCATGACCACATTTCGTTCGATTCAAAGACGGCGAAATGCCAATGAAGGTGATTTTAAGCTTTGTAAAGATTGACGTGAGTGCCGCCATTTGCAAAATGACAGAAATATATATATATATATAATTTTTTATATACGAACATGAAGCCATACGAATACCTAAATCTGAAAACAATATAGGGGCGCCGAAGGCGCCCCAAAAAGGACAGCAACAAGTAAAGACTGTTCACAGTGGAGCAATAACCATGGTCCCTACATGCAAGAATGTCGCACCTTATAGTCTTTGAACGTAGAGACAATGGTTAATGCTCCCCATGTAACAATCTTTACCTGTTTCTGTCATTTTTGGGGCGCCGAAGGCGCCCCTATATTGTTTTCAGATTTAGGTATTCGTATGGCTTCATGTTCGTATATATGTATATATATATATATATTTCTGTCATTGCAAATGGCGGCGCTCACGTCAATCTTTACAAAGCTTTAAATCCTCTCTAATGACGTTTCGCCGTGTTTGAATCGAACGAAATGTGGTCATAAACATGTGTTAATAGAGTGATACTAATAAAAAGCCTAAGGAACGTCTCTTCTGCGAGATACAGCTCCAATTATCACTGACGGACATTGTAAAATGGCCGCGCGTTCGACGCTTTCTGTTTGCTAGGCTCAAAACCATCTTTCTTTAGATTTCGCCGTGTATCCAAAGAACGCAAAGTGTTTTTAGAACATGTTTAAGTAATAGTATTGTGGTAGGAAGCTTACTTAACTGTTTTTCTGCGAGATACAGCCCTAAATACAACAGAAGTCTAGTGACCCGTAGGCCAATAATGGGAGACCAGCGAGTTATGACACATAATTATAGCCATGATTCGCTCATAGAGTCATCATAGGGTAGCCTTTTAGCCAGCACACTCCTCCTCCAGGAACAAAGTAACAATTGCTCATTCAGAATGCCATATAGATAAAAAAAGCAGTAGGCAAACATTTGACAGTTTGGTAGGGATGCTTTCACTGGATATGACTGGCTGCTCTGGAGACTTGAAACTCTTGCAAACCCAACAGTCTAGTGTGTCTTGATGTATCTTTCAGGCCAACAACAATACTGTACCCCCAACTATCTGATTTACTGAACGTACATGGGATAATTGCTAGCAAGTAGTTCGAGGTTCAGGGGCGCCCTGGCGCCCCACGAGTTTTTTAACTCGAAATACTTGTTATGCCATGCCTACATCCTTACAATTTTTGCACAAACGTTTTATTATTTCTAGTTTCTGTACTATTTACAGTACTTTTTGGGTCGGTTGTCCCGACCGGATATATGCAATTGGTTATTGGTTATCAATTATCAACCTGGTGATGTCATTATGGCGGCTACAAGTCTAGCTGAAGTAGCGGCGTTTGGAAAGAGGAAGACCGGAATAAAGCGCATTTGGACGATTTAAGGTAGCGGGGTGGCCTGCCATTTTAGCCGACTTTTAATGATATTAATACATGTCATGAATATCATTCTGTGCGTTATGAATACAATTACATAGCACAATTTATATGCTTGGGCTTGTGACCATGTAAGTGCAGATAACATTTTTGTTCGACATTTTACCATTATCCGTCTCTTTAGGCGAACTTTTGGACAGCAGCCATGAAAATTTGGCTATTGTCAGCTGACAGGCACGTGCACAAATCTACGTGTCGGATAGTGGATCGCTTGAAGTATGGCTTCGCTACGAGCGAAGAAGGACTGGAATTTGCTGTTTCAGCCGATTCTAAGCACTCTAACTGGCGTTCTCTTTACTCAATTCCTTAGCAGATACGTAACTTTGTGAGTGCAAACCTAATCGTATTATAGCTTTAGACCCGACAATTTCCTAACTTTCCAAGTAGGAAACGTATAATGCGTAGTTGAAATTGCTCGAACTCCGTCAATAATGGTACGGCAATCTTTTGCGTTCGTAGTTTTTATATGTTCCTTTGCAGAAGTATTGCCCTCTGTCTTGAAATCAGAACTACTAATAATACAGCATGCCACTTAAGACTGGCAGAAGGAACAGTTTCGTAAGTACCAAAAGTATTATTAAAATGTAGACCAACCCCCTTAAGGCTAAGAATGGTGGGGACGTTTCTGTGCCAAGAGGAAAATGCTTTACGATAAGTGAACAGACAGCGTGGGGGTTGAACAGACTCGTACCGAGCGCGTGCAAAGATTTTCTGTAACCTGCATTCCAGACCATTGAGAAAACTGTTAAATCACGACCAGTCAGTGATTCAGGTCGCCTGCCTTTGCCATGTACTCTGAATCTCCTGTACACTGCCCGCCAATAGAATTAGGTATACTAAGGAGCACGCAAAAATGATGTCACTAGGTTGATAATTGATAGCCAATAACCGATTGCAACCATCCAGTTGGGACAACCGACCCAAACAGTACTGTATAGTGGGCAGCTAAGCTGAAGCAACACACTTAGTCTCAACCATAGGGCTTTGGTGCAGGTATTATACCTTATTTCTGTAATCCTAGAGCTCAAGGAGTGGGCTAGCACCTAGCGCTGGTGGGACATGTCCACTTCGTTTACATAAAGTGAACTTTGAGGAATTCACACCTTGAGGCGTGAAATTCCTGTGTTCCCATGGCTACGCTTGCGCTGCATGTGATGTGCTTGTGACTCTAGAGGCTAGTGAAATCAAACGTCATATCCGGCGATACCAAGAAACTAAATTTGAGAGGACAACAAAGAGTATTGGTAAAACGAAGACAGAGCTGATGTCTTCGATGTTCTCAAACTGCGAAGGGATCGACGTTTCATGCCTCTATAAGAACGAATCCAGTACTTTGAACACGGCAAACGTTTTATGACGTCATACGATTGCTTCCGTTTCTTACTCCATATATGGCAGGTCACGAGATTGTCGTGTGACTCAAGCTGTTCGAGAAGGCAGAAAAGAGTTTGCCGCAAATCGCCTTCCCGACGGTTCAGAACGCTAGATTTTCGCACGATGAGACCAGATTTGGTAATGCAATCATGCTTTACAACTACTCCATGTGGGGGCATTTGGTCCAAGGTTCCGATCGTGAGAAATCAAGTGCCAAAGATTCGGCCGTGAAGGTAGAATTCAGTTTTAGTAATGTAACTCACCAACAGATTGGTTTATCAAAGGCCCCCACATGGAAAAGTTAGATGATGTGAGTGTGCATGGTTCTGTGGTATTTGAATCGCTTTAAGCCTCTCCACCGAGGTCGATTCGGCGATTTTGTGCGCTTACACAGGTACTCTTGTAAGCGGCGATTCTTCGCCAAGGAAACCGTCACTGGAATACTTGTTACGCAGAATTGAAGTAGACGAATGGAGCTTCAATTACATACACAACTTGCTTGGTGCAAATCCTATCTGCAGGAAAAAGAGCACAGAATACGTAGGTCAAAAATCGGCCTGCATTGTTTACATAGGACATGTCCCACGTGCGAGGTGTTCCGTGCTATCTCCGGATCCGCCTAAGATCTGCACTATACGGAAAGGCGATCGGAACCGTGAAGTAACCAAAATGGTGGGGAAATGCACGACCGTGAATGTCCTTCAAATGACACGCAGTCTCTTCTTCAGTGCTTCCGTAGCATGTGGTGTCTGCGTAGCTCGCAACGCTGACTTTCGTGTTGGCTAGCTCTTCCTATGGTCTCGCAAACTCAAGGTGGGACTGTTCAACTGCGAAATGCGAGCTCTTCAGAGCGGTAATGGCACTGTTGGTTTTCTTCGCCATCTTCGAGGCTAAACTGGTCACCAAGGAGGCAGACGTCGTCAAAAGACTGGAAGCAACCTGATCTGCTAGAAAATTATTCGGGATCTATAATAGTTAAATACTGACCAATCGGTGTCTCTACGTATGCTACCAGCTCAAGCACTGTCAAGGTGCTCACATTGTCTCTGACATGTGGTGACATCCCAAACTCCTCCACCAGTGTCTTCACAAGTTGTGCATGACCACCTCCACATGCCAGGTGTACAGCACCATGACCATCCTGCAAGTGTGGGACACAAACTATGACACTGTGGACAAAGAGACAATGAACTGGTTAATTCCTCACATTGTTCACCACATTCCGGTCCACTTTGTCTTTTGTGAGCAGTTCACAGACAATCTCTTGATGGCCCTCCATACAAGACAACAGCAAGCAGTCCTGGCCATCCTGAAGGAAGACTGGTAGACATGACCTTACCCTTGTAGAAAAACAAGTTACACACAATTTTCAAAGTGTAACAGATGGTGGACAAAAATTGTGAAAAGGTACAAGTGCAAATGCCACTTCACAAGGCATCACAAGTGAAACAAAGAGACATTCTGCACTGTACAAGTCAGTGGGTATAGCGTCATTGGACAAGAGGGAAGCATAGACAACATGTGCAGTAGAAGATGTGGCTACACAAATGCACAAGTGCACCGATGAGTGGGACACAGTCGGTTCTTGGTACTCAGCAAGTGTGAGTGACCACTGGGGAGATGATTATCTCAGAGTGGAACTGTGGGACAGTGCAGCCATGTAATGGTGCATTGTTCACACATGGAACACTGCCATATTAGGTACTATTAGCTAAAATACAAACATGAGCTACATTAGACTAAGCGATTTTGCCTGCTGTGCATAGTCCAGGGTAAGAATGAGAGTATGCATGCAGGTCTGATGTGCACACATGCATGCAAAATATCAAATCTTGATATGAATAGATTGTACCAAGTACTCGGTGCGGGAGTGGGTGAGAAAGTGTGTGCATGTATGCGCGTGCATGCGCATGTGCGCACGTGCATGTGTGTGCGAGTGTGTGTGTATGTGCTGAGTATTCAAGTGCATGCGCACCTGTACAGACATGTCTCATGAATGAATTACACACTGTCACATAACATTCGACAACTCACTACATCTCTCAAGCTGAGGTCAAATCCACACTGGTCCACAAGGTACCTCATCACTGGGAGGCTACCACTTAACACTGCACAGTGAAGGCATGTCCAATCATCTTCGTCCATCTCAAACATCCTCTCTCCAAAGAGGGACAACAGGTACTCCACACACTCAAGGGATCTACCATGGGCAGCTTGGTGAAGGGCAGTGGATGAATCCTGTGTACATGGTTAGTATCATGAGTGGAATGTTGCATTAGGTTGTGGGTACACACTGACGAGTGTGACTCACTGGTCCCTTGTGAAACACATCTCCCTCATGTTCCACCAACATCTTCAGTACAGGGAGGTGGTCATGCCGTGCAGCATACATCACTGGTGTCAATGACTACAGGAGAGAACAGTCAAATGGTATTCACACAGTGATACAGGAATTCACATGCTGCCTCCTTCAATACCCACTCTCATCATTCACTCACCCTCCACATCACATCACATTGTTCACTATCACATTTGTGTGTGTGTGACAGGGTGTGGGGTGGAACAAAGGCACCAATGCAGTCTATGGATGACTTTGACTTTGACAGTTATATACATACCAACTGTGCTAGAAAACAATATGTAAAGGCATACAATATACTGAATGAAGTGAGGACTATCTCAGCTGGCTTGGGTGTGAGTAGTTTCGCCCATATATAGGAAGACCAGTACCTGGTCAATAACTCAGCAAGGTTCAACTCTGTTGTTTGAACCTGGTACAAGGAGAGCTACCCAACGTGGAATACATTATTGCTGTGCAATTGGTTTAAAAGTGCCCGACACTTTCAATTGATGCAGCTTTTAACAAATCCACACTTACAAATTTTCAGCATCCATTGACCATTTATGACGTCTTCAGCTAAGGTGTACAATTTCCACTTGTAACTCTCACACATACACACACTTACTGGTGGTATATTTTGAGAAGTAAACACAAATCACAAACTACGATCAAACATAAGTAATGTGCATCTTGTGTTCCAGCTCCTGTGTCACTTGGTCACATGTGGGAACTAACACACGTTGAGTGCTCACTCACTCCTCCCATTAACTCCCATCCACTCACTTCACCATCCTCCTCATTCACATCACAGTGATATGTCTCCACCAGGAGTCTGGCCACTGGAAGGTGACCCTCCACAGCTGCCACCATCAGTGGGGTACGACGATCCTGAGGATTGGGTGGAACATGTTCAATACAGTACACAGCCAACAATGTGTACAAATGAAGTGAATGGAAATGAACTGAATGTTGGTGGTGGTGTGCTGTTGGGCTACATGTGTGTGTACAATAGCTACAGTACACTGTTTACTGTTGTAGAGTTGCAAATTTTGTGTGATACGTGTGTATGTGTGTGATACATGTACGATGTATGTGGACATATGTGTGATTGTGTGTGTAGTGTGCACTAAAGTGCATGTGCATGTGTGCATGGCAGTGCGTGAATCTTTGATAAACATACTGCACATAATAAACACTCAACATCGTAATGAACAGATTACACACTGTCAGGTACCACTCTACCACTCACTACATCTCTCAAGCTGAGGACAAATCCACACTGGTCCACGAGGTACCTCATCACTGGGAGGCTACCACCTAACACTGCATAGTGAAGGCATGTCCAATCATCTTCATCCATATCAAACATCCTCTCTCCAAAGAGGGACAACAGGTACTCCACACACTCAAGGGATCCACCCCAGGCAGCAAGGTGAAGGGCAGTGGATGAACCCTGTGTACATGGTTAGTATCATGAGTGGAATTTTGTATTAGGTTGTGAGTGTATACTGACGAGTGTGACTCACTTGTCCCTTGTGAAACACATCTCCCCCATGTTCTACCAACATCTTCAGTACAGGGAGGTGGTCACATCGTGCAGCATACATCACTGGTGTCCATGACTATACAGGAGAGAACAATCAATTGGTATTCACACAGTGATACAGGAATTCACATGCTGCCTCCTTCAATAGCTACCCACTCTCACCATTCACTCACCCTCCACATCACATCACATTGCTCACTACCACATTGGTGTGTGTGACAGGGTGTGGGGTGGATCAAAAGCACCATGCAGTCTATGGATGACTTTGACTTTGATAGTTATATACATATCACTGTGCTTGAAATCAATATGGCAAGGCATACAATATACTGAATGAAGTGAGGGCTATCTCAGCTGGCTTGGGCATGAGTAGTTTTGCCCATATATAGGAAGACCAATACAAGGTCAATAACTCGGCAAGGTTCAACTCTGTTGTTTGAACCTGGTACGAGGAGAGCTACCCAACGTGGAATACATTATTGCTGTGCAATTGGTTTAAAAGTGCCCAACACTTTCAATTGATGCAGCTTTTAACAACAGAAAGGGTTGGTTCTCCAATACCAGCTTCACAACAGGGTTGAAAACCTTGCTGACGTTTCGACCAGATGCCCTGGTCTTCTTCAGGGCGAAGTGGTGGTGGTGGTGGTGTAAGTATCTTCGCCCTGAAGAAGACCAGAGCATCTGGTCGAAACATCGGCAAGATTTTCAATCCTGTTGTTAAGCTGCTATTGGAGAACCAACCCTTTCTGATGCCTGAGCCAGCTGAGAAGCTCTCACTTCAGCTTTTAACAAATTCACAGTTGCAAATTTTCAGCATCCATTGACCATTTATGACATCTTTAGCTAAGGTGTACAATTTCCACTGGTAACTCTCACACATACACACACTTACTGGTGGTATATTTTGAGAAGTAAACACAAATCACAAACTACGATCAAACATAAGTAATGTGCATCTTGTGTTCCAGCTTCTGTGTCACTTGGTTACATGTGGGAACTAACACAAGCTGAGTGCTCACTCACACCTCCCATTAACTTCCATCCACTCACTTCACCATCCTCCTCATTCACGTCACAGTGATATGTCTCCACCAGGAGTCTGACCACTGGAAGGTGACCCTCTTCAGCTGCCACCATCAGTGGGGTACGACGATCCTGAGGATTGGGTGGAACATGGTCAATACAGTACACAGCCAACAACTTGTACAAATGAAGTGAATGGAAATGAACTGAATGTTGGTGGTGGTGTGCTGTTGGGCTGCATGTGTGTGTACAATAGCTACAGTACACTGTTTACTGTTGTAGAGTTGCAATTTTGTGTGATACGTGTGTATGTGTGTGATACATGTACGATGTATGTGGACATATGTGTGATTGTGTGTGTAGTGTGCATGTGTGCATGGCAGTGCGTGAATCTTTGATAAACATACTGTACATAATAAACACTCAGTAATGAACAGATTACATACTGTCATGTACCACTCTACCACTCACTGCAGTTCTCAAGCTGAGGACAAATCCACACTGGTCCACGAGGTACCTCATCACTGGGAGGCTACCACCTAACACTGCATAGTGAAAGCATGTCCAATCATCTTCATCCATATCAAACATCCTCTCTCCAAAGAGGGACAACAGGTACTCCACACACTCAAGGGATCCACCCCAGGCAGCAAGGTGAAGGGCAGTGGATGAATCCTGTGTACGTGGTTAGAATCATGAGTGGAATGTTGCATTAGGTTGTGGGTACACACTGACGAGTGTGACTCACTCGTCCCTTGTGAAACACATCTCCCCCATGTTCTACCAACATCTTCAGTACAGGGAGGTGGTCACATCGTGCAGCATACATCACTGGTGTCCATGACTATACAGGAGAGAACAATCAATTGGTATTCACACAGTGATACAGGAATTCACATGCTGCCTCCTTCAATAGCTACCCACTCTCACCATTCACTCACCCTCCACATCACATCACATTGCTCACTACCACATTGGTGTGTGTGACAGGGTGTGGGGTGGATCAAAAGCACCATGCAGTCAATGGATGACTTTGACTTTGACTTTGATAGTTATATATATGATCAAACATAAGGAATGTGCATCTTGTGTTCCAGCTTCTGTGTCACTTGGTTACATGTGGGAACTAACACAAGCTGAGTGCTCACTCACACCTCCCAGTAACTCCCATCCACTCACTTCGCCATCCTCCTCATTCACATCACAGTGGTATGTCTCCACCAGGAGTCTGGCCACTGGAAGGTGACCCGATATAGCTGCCACCATCAGTGGGGTGTGACCACCCTGAGGAGTGGGTGGGACATGTCAATACAGTACACGGCCAACAACTTGTACAATTGAACTGAATGTACATGCACTGAACTGATACATGTACGGCGTGTGTGGGTGTATGTGTGATCGTGTGTGTAGTGTGCATTGAAGTGCATGTGCATGTGTGCATGGCAGTGCGTGAATCTTGGATAAACATACTGTACATCAAGAACACACAACATCGTAATGAACAGATTACACACTGTCATGTACCACTCTACAACTTACTGCAGTTCTCAAGTTGAGGTCAAATCCACACTGGGCCACAAGGTACCTCATCACTGAGAGGTTACCACCTAACACTGCATAGTATAGGCATGTTTTACCATCTTCATCCATATCAAACATCCTCTCTCCAAAGAGGGGCAACAGGTACTCCACACACTCAAGGGATCCTCCAGCAAGGAGAAGGGCAGTGGATGAACCCTGTGTACATGCATGGTTAGTATCATGAGTGGAATGTTGTATTAGGTTGTGAGTGCACACTGACGAGTGTGACTCGCTTGTCCCTTGTGAAACACATCTCCCCCATGTTCTACCAACGTCTTCAGTACAGGGAGGCGGTCACACCATGCAGCATACATCACTGGTGCCCATGACTATACAGGAGAGAACAATCAATTGATATTCACACAGTGATACAGGAATTCACATGCTGCCTCCTCAATAGCTACCTACTCTCACCATTCACTCACCCTCCACATCAAATCACATTGCTCACTACCATATTGGTGTGTGTGTGACAGGGTGTGGGGTAGTCTGGCGCGCTAGCCCCTATATCCGGCCCCCGATTTCGCGTGGGCAGGGAAGGTAGGGTCTAGCAACTATTGTCAATTTCACACCTTGCGCAATCGTCGCCGAGGGCGTTTACTGGAGACGTCGTACAAACGGGTGTGAAGCGATCGCTGGTGTGCTTAAACGAATTGGATGAAGGGAAGGAATACGAATGGCGCGGGAATTAGACTCCAGTCACTTCCCAACAACATGCTGCGTCTGCGCTGCCGTCCAAGTGCCGCACAAGGAGAGGAGAAGGGTCTCTAAGGCGCTCGAGTTCACCGCTCTCGGACAGAAGCTGGACGAAATAAGCCAGATTTCGTTGAAACTGCCAGGCAACGCTATTACCATTGTTTACAAGCGGTGCAGTGACATGGTTGCGAAAGTGGAGAGGCTAGAGGCAGAGTTAGACGCTACAAGGAGCAAACTAGTACAACTCGTGGATCAGCACGCTGGCGCACACGGGGCGGTGCTGCTCCGGTTTTAGGTTTGCGAAGCCCAGTGTCCGCGCTGCCGTGCTAATGCACTTGTCCAGGACCGTGGGTTACGCAGATTGTAGCAAGGACTGAAGCGAGCGTTCTGTAGACATTTTCGCACATTCACCTTCGATAGACGCCCGCGGAGCGGCTAGCAGGGATAATTGGCGGTGTGATTTCGGTTGCCAGCGATTTCATTGGTCGAACCAAGGTGTGAAATTGACAATAGTTGCTAGATCCTACCTTCCCTGCCCACGCGCAATCGGGGGCCGGAAGTAGGGGCTAGCGCGCCAGACTAGGTGTGGGGTGGATCAAAGGTACCATGCAGTCTATGGATGACTTTGACTTTGATAGTTATATACATACCAACTGTGCTTGAAATCAATATGGCAAGGCATACAATATACTGAATGAAGTGAGGGCTATCTCAGCTGGCTTGGGTGTGAGTAGTTTCACTCATATATAGGAAGACCAGTACCTGGTCAATAACTCGGCAAGGTTCAACTCTGTTGTTTGAACCTGGTATGAGGAGAGCTACCCAAATTGGATTACATTATTGCTGTGCAATTGGTTTAAAATTGCTCATCACTTTCAACGTTTCCCATTTCCAGAAATGAAGATTGCACAATTTTACCCTGTTGGGTGTTGGTGCGTATTTGGAAGATAGAGCACAAACCAGTGGAGAGCAATTTTTAGCTGGCGGGTTGTCGAAAGGAAGACAACCAATTGACCTCACTATGCTTGAACTAAAAAGGTGGCTGTCCAGTAGTGGTGGGTCCCTTCGTGGCCTGCAGGGTGATCGTGTGAAGCGGTAAGTTCGGTAGCACACTGAGCTAAAGTAGCGCATGGGTGGGACTCCGAGCTGAGTGGGGCTTCAACACAGTGCGCGCAGCTTGCATTCGATAGAATAGCTTCTGACTTTGTCCCCAGCTAGAGCAGGAGTCTAACTGACGAGGGACAAAGTGGAAAGCATAATTTCAAGCACAGTTGATATGTAACTGTCAATGTCGAAGTCGTCCATAAGTTTGTGTTACCCAAGTGACTCACAGAATGGGCATCATTTTACTGTACGTGACATGTTGGGTGGGTGTTTGATTTCATCAGTGCTAGTGTCTCTACTACTGGCCACAAACTGTGCCCTGCCCAAAGTTTGTTTAGTGGCACACCGGTGCCTTTTTAATCTACATGCCCCACACCCTGTCACACACACCAATGTGGTAGTGAACAATGTGATGTGATGTGGAGGGCGAGTGAATGGTGAGAGTGGGTATTGGAGGAGGCAGCATGTGAATTCCTGTATCACTGTGTGAATACCAATTGATTGTTCTCTCCTGTAGTCTGTGACACCAGTGATGTATGCTGCATTGAAGAACCACCTCCCTGTACTGAAGATGTTGGTGGAACATGGGGGAGATGTGTTTCACAAGGGACAAGTGAGTCACACTCGTCAGTGTGTACCCACAACCTAATACAACATTCCACTCGTGATACTAACCATGTACACAGGGTTCACGCACTGCCCTTCACCTTGCTGCCCAATGTGGATCCCTTGAGTGTGTGGAGTACCTGTTGCTCCTCTTTGGAGAGAGGGTGTTTGAGGTGGATGAAGATGATTGGACATGCCTTCACTATGCAGTGTTAGGTGGTAGCCTCCCAGTGTTGAGGTACCTCGTGGACCAGTGTGGATTTGACCTCAGCTTGAGAGATGTATTGAGTGGTAGAGTGGTACATGACAGTATGTAATCTGTTCATTACGATGTTGTGTGTTTTTGATGTACAGTATAATCATCAAAGATTCACGCACTGCCATGCACACATGCACATGCACTTTAGTGCACACTACACATGCGATCACACATACATCTACACACATTGTACATGTATCACACACATACACACGTATCACACAAAATTGCCACTCTACAACAGTAAACAGTGTACTGTAGCTAACGTACACAACATGCAACCCAACAGCCCCCCACCACCAACATTCAGTTCATGTACATTCAGTTCATTTCTACTAGTTGTTGGCTATGTACTGTATTCACCATGTCCCAACCAATCCTCAGGGTGATCGTACCCCACTGATGGTGGCAGCTAAGTATGGTCACCTTCATGTGGCCAGACTCCTGGTGGAGACATACCACTGTGATGTGAATGAGGAGGATGGTGAAGTGAGTGGATGGGAATTAATAGGAGGAGTGAATGAGCACTCAACTTGTGTTAGTTCCCACATGTGACCAAGTGACACAGAAGCTGGAACACAAGATGCACATTACTTATGTTTGATCGTAGTTTGTGATTTGTGTTTACTTCTCAAAATATACCACCAGTAAGTGTGTGTATGTGTGAGAGTTACCAGTGGAAACTGCACACCTTAGCTGAAGATGTCATAAATGGTCAATGGATGCTGAAAATTTGCAACTGTGAATTTGTTAAAAGCTGCATCAATAGGCCTTATGCACGTATCCCATTTCCGGAATGAAGATTGCGCAATTTTACCCTCAGCTGTTGGAATCATCTTATCCGCATTCCCTAGCCCCGTCTGCATTGCAGATGTCTTCAGTCATCCCATCTCTCCTGTGAGTAGATGTACGAAGCTCCTTACCCTGTTTAGTTGCATGTGCACACAGAAATTGACTTCTAGCTGCGTTCCCTCCGGTTCCAACTGCAGTTACAGCTGTCATTGGTGCAATACGGTGACAAGGACTGCGGATAAGATGATTCTGTCTGTGTACTGCTTTCTGTGAATGACGACAACCTGGAACTGACAGACGTGGCAATTGGTTAACCTTGCGGCCAAATATGGGGTCATCAATTACCAACGGTCCGAACTTCCGGTGGACTGTCATAACAAAAAAGAGGGAGTTACTCCCCAGACCGTCTTTTTGAAGGGATGGAGTCTGCGTGTGACCAAAATGGCGGTCTGGCTACGCGAGACTAAGTGCCAGTAGTAGTGCATGTGTTGCCTACTGCGTTCCTTGCATGAATTGCTCAAAAACATATGCAGGACAAACCAGTAGAATTTTAGCCCAGCAAATCAAAGAACACCAAAGGTCAGTACTTTACAAAGACATAATGAACACTTCAGCCTTTGCACAGCACTCCAACTCCACTGGACACCCCATCCACTGGGGAATGAGGCATATGCTATCAACACTTGTCCACACACCAACAGATGATACCTCCTAGAGTTCTGGACAGTCCACAAAGAATCCCTGCCCTACCAACCCTTTGAGGACATGTACACAAGATACATACATACTTCTACTTGGAGTGGCCAATAGAAGACATTTCTTAGTGGATTTTAGCAAGCAATGGGTTATATCTTAAACAATCCACATAGCAGCTGTGAACACATCCCCATCAAACACAGCCACCACATACAGAGCTCTCATCATCAGTCTATGGCATCAGCTCATGTATGTAATGTCAAGATGCTCACATTGTCTCTGACATGTGGTGACATCCCAAACTCCTCCACCAGTGTCTTCACAAGTTGTGCATGACCACCTCGACATGCCAGGTGTACAGCACCATGACCATCCTGTAAGTGTGGGACACAAATGACACACTGTGGACAAAGAGACTGTGAACTGGCTAATTCCTCACATTGTTCACCACATTCCGGTCCACTTCGTCTTTTGTGAGCAGTTCACGGACAATGTCTTGATGGCCTTTCTTACAAGCCAACAGGAAGCAGTTGAGGCCACTCTGAAGTAAGACCAGTAGATATGACATTGTGCTTGTGCAGAAACACACAGAACACAATTGAGGATGTGGACACAGGATGTGCTCTGGATACCTCATCTGCATGTCTGTAACTGATTGAAGCTGCTCCCAACATTAAATTCTACATAATTATGCTATATACATACTAATTACATATACTACAGTGCCAAATTTTCTATTGGCAGTCATTTTGAAAAATTGCTATGGTAGCACTTAGTTCTTGAAAGGATGTGTCTAGAGATAGACGTACAGTAGCAACCAAGGAAGTATACACATTACCAGTCAATTGCTCGAAGACTGGTCTCTAGCTATATCTGTGAAGCAGACACTCACTGTTCATTACATATCTATCCATTCTCAATCTCATTCTATGATCCAATTATGAGACAGTGAAAACTTCTACTTTAGCGCTAGTGTGAGGTGGCCATCACAATTAGCATACCGTAATTTGCAAACACATGTATCCATACATTAACGATTCTTGTTAAGTACTGACATCTTACACCTACTGAGCATCCAGCACACATGGTTTAGCATGGGGTTGAGCATAGTCGCTACATTCATAAGGATGTCTGTATGTAGAGGGATGCTTCATGAATAGAGCTTTGCATACTAAAATCGATATTCATTCCATCCCTGTGAGATTCTCTACAGTAGGCCAGGATTACCTTACAGTCTGTCAGTGCATACAGATGTGGACTGCAAGCCAAACTCAACACCAAGACTACGAGGACAGTCAACAAGCACTTTGGTTCTCCCACAGAATGTTGGGCACCAATACAGAGAAGACAACTATTTGTGCATACCACACCTCATCCGCATGCTCTAAATCTCACTTTCCCTCAGTTAGCTATTATAATAGCTAAACTTACATACTGTCATGTACTACTCTACAACTCACTGCAGTTCTCAAGCTGAGGTCAAATCCACACTGGTCCACGAGGTACCTCAACACTGGGAGGCTACCACCTAACACTGCATAGTGAAGGCATGTCCAATCATCTTCATCCACCTCAAACATCCTCTCTCCAAAGAGAAGCAACAGGTACTCCACACACTCAAGGGATCCACATTGGGCAGCAAGGTGAAGGGCAGTGCATGAACCCTGTGTACATGGTTAGTATCACGAGTGGAATGTTGCATTAGGTTGTGGGTACACACTGACGAGTGTGACTCACTTGTCCCTTGTGAAACACATCTCCCCCATGTTCCACCAACATCTTCAGTACAGGGAGGTGGTTCTTCAATGCAGCATACATCACTGGTGTCACAGACTACAGGAGAGAACAATCAAATGGTATTCACACAGTGATACAGAAATTCACATGCTGCCTCCTTCAATGCCCACTCTCACCATTCACTCACCCTCCACATCACATCACATTGTTCACTACCACATTGGTGTGTGTGACAGGGTGTGGAGCATGTAGATTAAAACACCAGTGTGCCACTAAACAAATCTTGGGCAGGGCACAGTTTGTGGCCAGTAGTAGAGATACTAGCACTGATGAAATCAAACACCCACCCAACATGTCACGTACAGTAAAATGATGCCCATTCTGTGAGTCACTTGGGTAACACAAACCTATGGACGACTTCGACATTGACAGTTACATATCAACTGTGCTTGAAATAATGTACAGGTATACATTATCAAATGAAATGAGAGCTTCTCAGCTGGCTTGAGCATGAGTAGTTTCATCAATAGGAAAATCAGATTATCTGGTCAAACCTCCACTAGGTTCAACCTTATCATTTGCCCTATCGAGAACTACCTAACTTGGCATACATTATTGGGGTGTACTTGATTTAAAATAGCCAACACCTTTTGTTCACTGCTGATTTTAACAGATTTACAATTCCTAATTATCAGCATCCATTGTCCCAATATGATGTTTGAATTAAGGCACAATTTCAACTGGCAACTCTCACACACACTTATACTTACTAGTGGTATTTTGAGAAGTAAACACAAATCACAATCACACATAAGTAATGTGCATCTTGTGTTCCAACTTCCTGTGTCACTTGGTTATATGTGGGAACTAACACACATTGAGTGGTCACTCACTCCTTCCATTAACTCCCATCCACTCACTTCATCATTCTCCTCATTCACATCACAGTGGTATGTCTCCATCAGGAGTCTGGCCACTGGAAGTTGACCCTTTCGAGCTGCCCACATCAGTGGGGTACGACCACCCTGAGGAGTGGATGGGACATGGTCAATACAGTACACAGCCAACAATGTGTACAAATGAACTGAATGTTGGTGGTGGTGTGCTGTTGGGCTGCATGTGTGTGTGTACAATAGCTACAGTACACTTCTACTATTGTAGCAGTGTGTGTTGATGCGTGCATGAATGTGTGTGTATGCATTCTACAGTTGTTGTAATGTGCTCTCAATCATGCAACTCACACAATGTCATGTAAAAGTGAGTACAGCGATGAATTTATGAAGGACCAACCTACAAAATCTAGTCATTATAGTGGCAACATGGTATTGATACAGATGGGCTGAGGGACTGGTACAGTACCTTTTAAGTCATCTAAAGGAGCACCTCCACACAAACAGCTACTGCACATCTGAGATTGTTTCCTGCACTGAAGACGCTTTGAGACGAGCTGGAGTACCCTAAGATGTCACTGACAGAGCTCATACCCAAGTCAACAAAGCTACGTTCACCAGCACTAACCTCTCTCTAGACAAGTCAAATGCCCTTATGGAACTCCGTAAGTACGTACACCATGTAGCCTGACAGTATAGTGCCAGTTAGTCTCGCGTAGCCAGATCGCCATTTTGGTCATGCGTAGACTCTGCCCTCCTAAAAGACGGTCTGGGGACTAACTCCCTCTTTTTTGTTACGGCAGCCCACCGGAAGTTCGGACCGTTGGTAATTCATGAGCCCATATTTGGTCGCAAGGTTAACCAATCGCCACGTCTGTCAGTTCCAGGTTGTCGTCATCCACAGAAAGTAGTACACAGACGGAATCGTCTTATCTGCACTCCCTAGCCCCGTCTGCATTGCGGATGATGTCTTCAGTCATCCCATCTCTCCTGTGAGTAGATGTACGAAGCTCCTTACCCTGTTTAGTTGCATGTGTACACAGAAATCGACTTCTAGCTGCGTTCCCTCCGGTTCCAACTGCAGTTACAGCTGTCATTGGTGCAATACGGTGACAAGGACTGCAGGAAGACAATTCCATCTGCGTACTGCTTTCTCTGAATGACAACAACCTGGAACCGACAGGCGTGGCAATTGGTTAACCTCGCGGCCAAATATGGGGTCATCAATTACCAATTGTCCGAACTTCTGGTGGACTGTCATAACAAAAAAGAGGGAGTTAGTCCTCAGACTGTCTTTTGGGAGGGCAGAGTCTGCGCGTCATCAAAATGGCGGTCTGGCTATGCGAGACTAAGTGCCAGTAGTAGTGCATGTGTTGCCTACTGCATCCCTTGCATGAATTGCGAAACATACGTAGGACAAACCAGTAGAACTTTAGCCCAGCAAATCAAAGGACACCAAAGGTCAGTACATTACAAAGACATAAACACTCCAGCCCTAGCACAGCACTCCAACTCCACTGGACACTCCATCCACTGGGGGATGAGGCATATGCTATCAACACCTGCCCCTACACCACCAGATGGTACCTCCTAGAGTTCTGGACAGTCCACAAAGAATCCCTGCCCCTACCAATCTTTTGAGGACAAGTACACCAGATACGTACATACTGCTACTTGGAGTGGCCAATAGAAGACATTTCTTAGTGGACTTTAGCAAGCAATGGGTTATATCTTAAACAATCCACATAGCAGCTGTGAACACATCCCCATCAAACACTGCCATCACATACAGAGCTCTCATCACCAATCTATGGCATCAGCTCATGTACATACTGTCAAGATGCTCACATTGTCTCTGACATCTGGTGACATCCCAAACTCTTCCACCAGTACCTTCACAAGTTGTGCATGACCACCTCCACATGCCAGGTGTACAGCACCACGACCATCCTGCAAGTGTGGGATACAAACTATGACACAGTGGACAAAGAGACATTGAACTGGCTAATTCTCACATTGTTCACCACATTCCGGTCCACTTTGTCCTTTGTGAGCAGTTCACGGACAAGGTCTTGATGGCCTTTATTACAAGCCAACAGGAAGCAATTGAGGCCACTCTGAAGGAAGACCAGTAGACATATGACATTACGCTTGTGCAGAAACACACAGAACACAATTAAGGATGTGGACACAGGATGTGCTCTGGATACTTCATCTGCATGTCTGTAACTGATTGAAAGCGGCTCCCAACACTAATTTCTAAAAAAATATGCTATATACATACTAATTAAATATACTACAGTGCCAAATTTTCTATTGGCAGTCATTTTGAAAAATTGCAATGGTAGCACTTCGTTTATGAAAGGACGTGTCTAGAGATAGATGTACAGTAGTAACCAAGGAAGTATAAACATATTACCAGTCAATTGCTCGAAGACTGGTTTCTAGCTACATCTGTGAAGCAGACACTCACTGTTCAGTACATGTCTATCCATTCTCAATCACATTATATGATCCAATTATGAGACAGTGAAAACTTCTACTTTAGTGCTAGTGTGAGGTGGCCATTTTACTGACATCACAATTAGCATACCTTAATTCGCAAACATATGTATCCATACATTAACGAATCTTGTTAAGTACTGACATCTTACACCTACTGAGCATCCAGCACACATGGTTTAGCATGGGGTTGAGTATAGTCAGTACATTCATAAGGATGTCTGTATGTAAAGGGATGCTACATGAATAGAGCTTTGCATACTAAAATCGATACTCATTCTATCCCTGTGAGATTCTCTACAGTAGGCCAACATTACCTTACATTCTGCCAGTGTATAGAGATGTGGACTGCAAGCGAAACTCAACACCAAGACTACGAGGACTGTCAACAAGCACTTTGGTTCTCCCACAGAATGTTGGGCACCAATACAGAGAAGACAACTATTTGTGCATACCAAACCTCATCTGCATGCTCTAAATCTCACTTTCCCTCAGTTATCCGTAGCTACACTTACAATAAAGTGTTTGGCTGAATCTGATCAGGGTGTAATTCGTCAAATAGCTAATGTAGATATTGCGATACAAACCAACAAATATGGTGAGTATCGTGGTACAGTTATTGTACCGTGGCAACACTATTGTGTGCGCGTACAAAAGTCTGTCTCATAACGTGCAACTATCTACTGTGGATCAATCTATAAAATTCGAGAACCTTGGATTGGACCCTATCGACATCTGTCCATTGTTAGACTAGAATAGCTATAAAACCAGCTATGAGTGTACATAGACATTCTGAATGTGTTTACCCATCGTCAAAAAGCTGAAAAATTCACTTGACTAACCGTGGCCATTTGGATCGCCATGTCGCTCTTATTAGTCTTGTGTAGCCGACCGTTTCCTCCCCTCCATTTTTAATTCCTGCTATCCGATGACGTCATGGTATGCGCGCACAATGCTCCAGATGTAGCTCGAGGGAGAGAAACTATAATTGGAGAATGTGAAGTGCCAGCAGAGCGAATGTTAGCGCGAGCTTGTACATGTACTTGTGCATGTTAATGATGTATTTCAGCATTCATGTTACTATTGCACAAGTCTTTAATCTGTAGAAGAAGGAGGCTGTGAAGACCAAGGGGTAGGGTAAAGCGGGGGAAAACGGAACACATTTCATAATTACAACTTCGACACCGTGTCGTATACACGCTATGATACACAGAGGTTCAAGGTTCTGTACAATAGTAGAGGTAGTATTCCTCTATCAATCTACAATAAAAGTAATCCTGTCCGTTCGCTGTGGCGAGTATCAGAATCCGTCTCGTCAGCACGATGATATTTCCGGTCAAAATGGCGCGTGGGGTAAAACGGAAAACCAAGGAACAGCTGCGTTTTGCCCAGTCATCGGCTCATTACTTTTGGGTCGATTGCGTTCTCAGTTTCATCAGTGGTTTGATCAGTGAGTAACATTTCGAGGTGACTCGGCTTTTGTGAAGGTATATTGGAATGTCTCATATTCGTTCTATCCAAATTCAATCGAGCGCCAATAAGTTACGTAATGACGATTATTGCGCTGTATTTCTGTGGAGCTGCGCAGTTTACATAAAACGTTTTCCATACACGTATTCGCTGAAGGTTAGACCTAAATGCCCTGCAATATGAAGTTTTTCGATTCATTCCTCGCTTCGTGAGAGTCGACTGAAAGCAAGTGTTCCGTTTTATCCCACATTCCGTTTTACCCCGCTTTACCCTACTGTGAAGCCCTCAGCAACATTGTCCTTGCCGAGTTCAGTTACCTGCACAGTCGACTGATCGCTGACCTTCGGAAAACATTTGGGGAGATGCTTGCACAGCAGGCTGAATTCCACACAGCTGTAAGTAGTTTAATGTATTGACCGTGCCTTTGTAACAGTGCTGTGTACAGAAGGGTACAGTGCAACCTGTATCATACGTAATGTGTCATGTTACAGTTGAATGTGTTCAGTGATTCAGTATGTTAGAGTAATGGGCAATTCTCTTACACTAGAAAGTGCATTCATTGACTTATATATTCTGTGCCACTTACTGTATCTCTCTGCCTCCTTCCCATTCTCCACTCTCCTTTTCTCCCCCTCTCTTCCTCCTTCAACCTCTGCCCTTCCCCCCTCACACATAGATGGCTAAGAGGCAGACTGATCTACACTATCATTTCACGCACACAAACATGCCATCTCCCTTCCCCACTGTGGTGGCAGCCAGTGCAGACACCCTGGACGGTAGACCACTGCACGACTATGCCAACTTCCAGTACCCACGCAAGCAGCCTGTGTCAGCAGAGGCAAATGGACATGCAAAGTACGTCAACTCCAACCAAACCCGAGCGATGTTGGTAACTCCAATAGCTCCACTGCAAGTAGTGGCAGCTGCAGTCTCCCCAACTTGACCTCGCCCACCTGCCCCACCCATCCTAAAGATTGACAAGGTTATGAGCAACTGAGACAGACAATGGGTGATGACTTTGTCTTCTCCGAGTCTGAGGTAGTACCCAAAACGAGACAAGAGGTGCAAGATGAGGTGTACATGCCTGGCTCCCCCGAAAGTGGAGATCGGATCCAGTGGTAGTTCCCAAGTGAAGAAGATGGCAGCAGATTACATGCCTTTCATGCCCATCTCTGGGCGTAACTATAAGAGCGACCCATGCATCCTTGATCTTGACATGGAGCCAGACCTGGTCAGTGGCTCCATGCCTGCCAGCCTGCATGCAGAGGAGTGACCCAGAGCTGGTTAAACTGAGATCAAAAATCAAGCAAGGCAAGGAACAAAAACCATTTGACTACCTTTCATTTGTCCCACTGACACAGATGGCAAAGAGTACTTCAGAGGCAAAAAGGGCAAGTTCTGAGAAAGCAAAGGAGGACAAGGAAGATGAAAGCAAAAGGAAGGAAAGTGTGGGTGAGGAAGATGAGCCTAGGTATTTACCCAAAGTGAACACAGTAGTTACCATAGTGACAAAATAGCCGACCAAGAGCACACAGCCCCACTGGAGGCGGTCAATCCACCAGAAAGAAAAGGTGATGACAAGGAAGCACCGCAAGTGGCACCACCTGGTCCGACCAGCTCCACTAGCAGCTGCAGCACTGGGGAGGAGTGGTCCAAAACTGTGAGCACAACCACACCAGAGGAAGGCAATGAGCGACACCACCCAGTGGCTGCAGTGGAACACAATCCATCCCTCTCAGAAGGGGCTCCTTCTCAGGTTAATGCTAAAAGTCAAGGAGACCCTGCTTTGTGCTATGCACAGAATTGAGGCTGGTGATTAATCAGCCTCTTCTGGAGGAGAGAGCTCACCCAGTCCTCGTGTACAGTCGGTAGCACTGAACAGTGCCATGTGTTGGAACAGCAATAGCAACAACAACAACAGTCATGTGAAGAAGGGACCTTCCCCAGATGAGGCTGTAGATGTGATTGTAAAGCACTCCAGTGAACCCTCAGTCCCCATCGTTCCCCATAAGGATGAGGAGAGCAGCCCTGCAGCAGTGAAGCAGAGCACTAAGATATCAGCAATGGTGCAGAAGTTCCAGGGGAACCCCCCTCTGCGAAGGACGTACTCAGGCCTAGCCCCTAAAGTCTGTAGATTCTGGAAGGAATCTTCGCAGTAACACACAAGGAGCATCTGATCGTCTGCCCACTTCATCCCTCAAATCCACTGCTTCCTTGTCAAGCCAGTCCTCTCCTCCTCCGTCACACCGACCAATTGCAAGATCTAGGAAGCAATCACATTTGGAAAGCATGGGGATAGTTGAAGACACTGAGGGTGGCAGCTGTGCTGTTTTTACCACCAAACGCTCATGTGTGGTTAGGAGGTAGGAGACCAAGATGCTTCCCAACACCAAACGGATTATGTTGACAATGAAAGACTCTAGGACCAAGGCCACCAGAATCCCTGTATTCACATCAATCACAGGAAACACCACTCCCAGTAGCATAACTACATTGAAAACAACAAACCCAGGACTGTTCAATGGATGGGAGGATGTGTTGTTCACAGAAGTATTGCTGAGATTGTCCATAGTTGAGCCTGTTTGTGTAGATTGCTCTGACCTGTACGTAGAAACCCACTTCAATGGCTAAACCTATTTCCTCTCAAAACCATGTATATAAAGACACCATTAGAATGGCTATAGACATATTAAATTTTCCTGAACACCATATATGGACACTCACTGGACATATGATTTCCTAAGCAATTATGTCTGTTAAGAAGGAAATGCCCATAATTTTCCTATTATTGTATATTTCATTGCTTTTATCCTTTATGATACAAAATATTACATACCCTATGTTATGAATGACATGATGTTAAGCAAAGAAATCAAGTATTACAATTGGTCATATTTGTAACTACCTATAATTATGCATTTAGCTATAGCTATGAATGCGATGATTTTGCTTTCCATCTCCCACTCTTGTTGAAACCACATGGCTTTCTGCATTGTTGTTCATGGGACTGCATTTTGACTTTATGAAGACAATCCTTGTGATGACTTGGACTGTGATTGTGACAGAAAGTGTAATGAGACCACAGAAAAATAAACACAGTCCAACAAATATATAAGAAGCAAGATGCTGCAATTGGTATAAAACCACAAGATAATGAGCCAATGTACCAAGTGTAGATGATTGTGTGTGAAAACAATGGGGCACTTCCAAGAAAGACTATTATCTATAAAACAGCCACTGCTATGATGCTAGTAAACACAAAGCACTTCTAGGGGACTTCACCATACTTGACAATGATGAAGAGTAGACTATGACAGCAAATGGAAATGAACACCATAGTTGCTTCTCTGAAGGCAATTAGGAAACATAATAAACCATTTTCTACAAAAATTGTAAGGATGTAGGGTGATGGCAAAAGAGCAGAGCAAGGCAATGAGCGACACCACCCAGTGGCTGCAGTGGAACACAATCCATCCCTCTCAGAAGGGGCTCCTCCTCAGATTAATGCTAAAAGACAAGCAGACCCTGCTTATGCTATGCACAGAATTGAGGCTGCATGGTGATTCATCAGCCTCTTCTGGAGGAGAGAGCTCACCCAGTCCTCGTGTACAGTCAGTAGCACCGAACAGTGCCATGTGTTGGAACGGCAATAGCAACAACACCAACAGTCATGTGAAGAAGGGACCTCCCCCAGATGAGGCTGTAGATGTGGGTGTAAAGCACTCCAGTGAACCCTCAGTCCCCCTTCCTCCCCATAAGGATGAGGAGAGCAGCACTGCAGCAGTGAAGCAGAGCACTAAGGTATCAGCAATAGTGCAGAAGCCCCCCCCCCTCTGCGAAGGACACACTCACAGCACGGAAGTCTGTAGATTCTGGAAGGAAGCATCGTAGTAACACACAAGGAGCATCTGATCGTCTGTCCACTTCATCCTTCAAATCCACTGCTTCCTCGTCAATCCAGTCCTCTCCTCCTCCGTCACACCAACCAAGATCTAGGAAGCAGTCATGTTTAGAAAGCATGGGGATAGTTGAAGACACTGAGGGTGGCAGCTATGCTGTTTGAACTGCCAAACGCTCATAGCCTTGTATGTGTTATTGTTCAAACCGGTTCTAATTTGTTTTGTAAGTTGGAACATTTCAAGGACACTACATTGTCCTGGACCTGTGTATAATACTGTTTGCACTCGGGTAATGAGGTTATAGAGTGCATGAGCATAATAGGTAAACATGACACTCTTCAGCTGTGTATTGGGCATGCAGGCATTGCAGCCATGTGGTGGAGCAAACATGAGTGTGTGTGTGTGGTTTGTATGGGCAACTATAACACAGGTATAATATTATAATATGATTGAGGCACAAGAATAATATTCCTGATATACTGTACTATATACGTACATATACTACATTATGCTAGATATGAAAGTCAACAATGGCCAGCTGCAGGCCTGCAGCTAGTGTGTATATGCACTATAAGTCTTGCAATTGATCATGAGCTCTGGATCCTGCATTATATATAGAGCTCATGATCAGCTGATTCAATTGCTCATGTCAAACTTATATATAATATTATTATTAGTGTAGCTATAAATTATTTTATATAATTATTGCTATACACAATGTACCCATAGAACCACACAATACCTTGACTGTGTCTGCCACAGATCTTGACAGAAATGCATGCTTATACAGGTGATTTCAATTATACAAACACACTCTGATTTGGAACATTCACAAAATCATGGTCATGCAATACAAAATTACGACCGAGATAAAGAAAGTGCACACGTGTATAGAATATACATAGGATGATAGTTACTACCACAAAATTAATAATGATGTAAAATAATATACAACATTTATAAAGACATGGCACATGCTGCCAAATACACTGTACAATGTAACCTTCAGAGGTGTCTCTACATGCAGTTTATAACTAGAATCATGTAAGTGTAACAATACAAAACCATGCAGTAGTGTGAATAAAACACTGCACTACAAAGGGGCAGTGCTAGACACATGTGTCACACAATACACACAAATTGTGTAATTCAATGTTGACCAGTAAACATGTTCCTTCTTGAAATGAGAACACAGCTGTTGTTTGGTGGTTTGATTACTTGTTACCTAATAAGGAAAAACAAACACACAGGTGAAGAGGTGGAACACGTGTTGCCACACCTAATACACACATGTGTACAGACATACAAGTACACACAACCCACATTGCCTACCATATATGGACATACATGCTGTCACATAACAAAGCAGCACACTGCTTGTACACCAAGCACTGGACATCCATTCACTTCTATGTGTGCACACACATGCATACGCACACAGGCACACACACACACTCCAACAAACCTTCTGGTGGCAGTTCACTCAGCATCTTTGTCCCAAATTGCTGCATTTTGGGATAAGCATCTGCTGCAATGACCATGTAGCAGTACTCCCTCAGATTGGCCATGTCAGCAAATAACACTTCAAATGATCAAACAGTATTTCCTTGGCATTTTCACCATCAGCATTCTCAATCTTCCAGATGAGACCTTCAGTGATTACCTTCTTACGTTTCAGTCTAAGCAGGTTAAATTTGGTATCCACCACTTCAAAAACTCATCCTCGTACTTCTCAAGAACCTGTGACACTGCAGTAAGAGACAAACAGCTCATCTAAACTCAAGTACATTTATATCACATACCTCGACACAGTAGTGGGAATGAATGCAATAGAACACATACAAATGTATAGCAGTCACATGCAAATCAGGTGCAGTTTCTGTTGACAATGAATCAGACACTTGAGAGTACGGCAAGCTGTGGCTTGGGAAGATGTGACACAGTCTAAAAGGAGTAGTCTTAAAGCACATCCAACCAGTCTAGCTGAAGTCAAGGCTCAGTGTACCAATTCTACACAAGTGTGTTGCTTCACTTCTTGCATCTTCCTTGCATACGTATGTTTGTCATCTTCTTGTATTTCATGAAAGCACAAGGAATGTGTTCTTTCACTTTGATAAGCACTCTACCTTGGCTAAAACGTAACTGATGAATGTACTTGAGTATATATACTGGTATGTACCTACCACAGGTGGGTCTTTTAAGAATGCATCCAAAGCCAAACAATGTCACTACACAAGTTGCACTCTCTTTGAATTGGTCAATGGTGCATGCTTCACACAAAATGCATGTGCATATGCGCACACACACACACACACACACACACACACACACACACACACACACACACACACACACACACACACACACACACACACACACACACACAACACACACACACACACACACACAAACACACACACACAAACTCACAAACACACACACACACACACACAGACACACACACACACACACACACCCACACACACACACACACACACAAACACACACACACGCACACACACACACATACACACACACACACACACACACAAACACACAAACACACACACAAACACACACACACACAGCACAGCACAGCACAGCACACACACACACACACACACACACACACACACACACACACACAGCACAGCACACACACACACACACACACACACACACACTTACCATCAGTGGCAGAAGCCTGATGTATCACAGGAGCTAGTCCTTCTGAAGAACCTTCCACTGAAGGCACATTCACAGCCACAACAGAAGGGACTACAGTAAGGACACACACACACACATGTACATGGGAGAGCAGTGATGATAAAATGTGAATCTAGCTGTACATGAAGGCATGGAGCATGTGTAGATATGTTACAGGTTACTGGTTAATCGAAGTTAACTCATTAACTGAGTGGGTGTACAGTGGTAAGGAGTTAGTTATGAGATGACATACATTGGGGAAGACTGCTGTCCACTTTCAGATTGGCAGCTTCAAGGAGGTCAGCTCGAGCACTGTCTGTTGTGAGCTGAATAGGAGGCCTTCCATCCTACAGTGACAAGTGAATACACGTGAACAGAATATGGATAGGAGGAACCATCAAATTCTCTAATTCACTAATCCATCGACAGAGACAGTCAATCCACATGGCCAGCAACACCAAGGCTACTGAGTTGGCTGAATAGTGGGAGGTTGCTCCCAAATAGTAAGGCTGGCATTGGTCCCTGACGCCAGTAAAGGGGTAGGGACTGTGGCACTAAACCCTGAGGTGAACCTGCAAATTCTGTACTGTCTAGTAGTAAAAGGTTGGTAGACATGACAATACACAGAACACAAGCTACATGGAACACATTTGAAGGGTGACAGTTAACATTAGTAGACAGACTAAGTCCTAGTCCTAGTCCTTGGTACTCTCAGCAAGACTGATGCTTACCGTCTGTGTTTGATTGTGGATCCACATTGGTTGGCACATTCCTCTGTCTACCATCCACAGAACTGGACTGCAGCTCTGTCACTGTGACTCCAGCAGTGCCTGCCACAAAGACATGGACAGTAGTGAGAACAATCAAGGTAGTATACACCAATTATGTGAACAGGTTGGAGTAAGGAAGTGGAACACACCATAATATGTATATACGTACATATGTACACGCATACACATTATAGGTTAGACTAAGAACCAAGGTATCTATGGGGTTAGAACACCACGGAAACTGATTATTATCAATGCCAGCACACAAAGCACAAGGACATCTACGAATAGCACTTTCCAAGGTGTTCTGTTCTAGATAAGTACATATACATAAGCGCACAAGCACAAGCACACACACACACACACGTACACACACACACACACACACACACACACACACACACACACACACACACACACACACACACACACACACACACACAAGCCATTCAGAACAATGATGGAGTACCAAGATTAACATGAAGACGTACTGTAGCAAATTTAGCAGACTGAGGGGCAAAGGGAGGACCAATGACAATCTGAGCATGTTCAATTGCTCAACTAAACCTACCAACGTTTCTCATTAACATGATCACCAAGGGAACAACTGCTCTACTCAGTGTGTGAGACAAGCCAAAATAAGGGTCAAGAGACGACCTGACTGCTGACAACTGATTGTGTGCTCTGTCAATATGCCCACAACGTCTAAACAATGTATGGAATAGACCATGTGCATCCATTTCGCATTCACACATTGCTCATTTCAAGGAGCACTTCTCGTGTGGATACACTTACACTCACACATGTTCGCATGCATACTCACATTATGGGAACTGGACAATAGCATAGGAGAGTCCTTGAGGCATCACAGGGGAGTTGAGGGAAATAGGTGAAGTAGACTTGAGAGCTACCTCCAATCTGAGAGGAAAGCACCACACCAGACCTGCTGCACAAGTGCTGGAGTGGACACAAGCACACAGCACCACTCAACAGTGATGGACTAGGATCAACTAGCTGGTAGTGCTGCAGTGTGTGGTGAGTGACTACTGACCTGACCAACAGGAGGGCTACCTCGTCAGCTCTCCCTTCACAGCCTCAGTGCACTGCAGGTGGGGGGAGTGTAGTCTTTGACAGTTACCAGCAGTGGAGCACATCTGGACGGGTGGGATGGGGAAGCTCAGTCAGGACTACGCAAGCAAAACAGGAAAATGATGTCCCCTCATACTATGGTGAGAGTAATGGTCTATCAAATACAATGCATTATCTGTGGAACAAACCTGGTCTGTACAGTACCTGGCGTGCTTCTCTCTGGTCTGGTCTGTGGTCTGGTCTGATCTGTGATCTGTAAATAGTCTCAATCTGGTCTGGGTAGGGTAATTTCTCATTACTGCCTTCTAAGGAGAACTAAAGGCAGGAGCAGCAACAGATCTTCCATGTTTCTGCTGCTGATGTATATAAATGTAATATATGCCTTCTCTTCATCAGTGCCTACTTCAGGGAAGAGTACAGAAAGAGGCGCATTCTCACTGGCCACACCCTTTCATTAAGCCAGGGTTTCCCTTTGGAATGGGTCCATTCAACTCAGGACTAGCAGGCTCACTTAGCTTATTACTTCAAGAGAAGTACTCAATGGAAGAGTTGAGAGAGTTGAGAGAGATGTCACTCTGAGGAACAATCAAAAGAGCACAAAAACTGCACATTTAATGTCTGAAGGGTTCCGCTACTCTTGCACCAACTGCCTTTCACAACAGAGCTGGGGGCAGTACATTCACACCTAATCTTTCCCACACATGACCAGTTTACTTAGTGGTATGAGGTGGGGCAACAGCAGTCAGGGGCAGTTGAGAACAGCCAAAGGTCTGTCTCTCACAAAACGTGGTAGAGTGCAGGTTCACTGTGAGGAAAAAGTACTTTAAATGTAGACACTCTTGTTAGCTCAGTCCATTGGCAGTTAAGAGGAAATTGGTTGTGACAGTCTGGTTCAGAGTGAAAGCCAATCCTTGAAACAACAGTTTAATCAGCTGCACAACGCAAGAATCTGTTGCATCAAAGTATACAATTGCGAGGAGATGTCACATAGTGAGAGACATTGGAATGTGGGATTCACTTAGTGGAAGGCATTGATAAGAGAATTCTTGAAACAATGGTTCGAAGTAGGTGTCAGTAGTAGAGACCACATCACACCACACCAACACCAACACACACCAACACACACACACACACACACACACACACACACACACACACACACACACACACAAGCACGCACACTTCTTCTGTAGAGCAGGTTCCAGGTCCAAAGGCCTGAGACTGCATGCGTACAGCCAGTCAGAATCTTTCATAGGAGAGGTGGCACTTTCCCTGGACTTGGGGGCTGCTGGGTGTTGATGGCTGTAGATGGCCTCTTGTTCCTTGGCCAAGCTGGGCTCAGGGGATGCAGTGGAAGATGGTTGAAGGTGGCCGAAGACCACAGTATGTGGTTCACTGGAGCTGCGATGGGCGTTCTCTGTCCATAAAAGTTAGTGAGTGGCCTTCCCGTTGCCGAGAAAGCCATTACACACACACATCCACTCCATTTGGTGTCGTGAGCATGCAGAAGCAGATGCGCTGACTCCACACAAAACAGTGTGATCCTCTGGCCACCTCCACGACCACGTGGTCTCAGAGCCACCATTTACGATGACACACACACACACACACACACACACACACACACACACACACACACACACACACGCACACACACAAACACAAGTACATTTATTAATGGAACTCTTTTCTTGGCTGTCTCTCCTCCAACAAAGCTCTCTCAATGTTGTCTGACAGTGAGGATGTGGATGTGACTGAAAGGGGAAGGGATGGAATGGGCACATGTGCACTATCATGGTACAGTAGATATACGTAGGTAAAGTGGAGCAGACACCCCTCGATTATGTGGACATATTCAAAAGTCCCAATGATCGGTCCTATTCTATTAAAGTAAACTTCCCCTTGAAATGCCGACACCCTGTTAATCACTTCAACAAATGTGTTGTCATAATTATTATGGATATCAGTTTCCAAGGTGTTCTGTTCTAGGTAAGTACGTACATATACGTAAGTGCACAATCATGTACACATTGTGACACACACATGCACACGCACACACAAGTCATTCAGAACAATGATGGAGGTACCTTACCAGCAATTTTAGCTTCAACTCTGATCTGGGCAGGGTTACTGAGATTGGGGTAGCTTGGAGCTTCTGAAAATGCATAACAAAGCACTATCAGACATATAATCACACAGGCACAATGACACCCACCCACACACACACTTACCACTAGTGGCAGAAGCCTGATGTATCACAGGAGCTAGTCCTTCCAAATCATCTTTGTTTGAAGGTACATTCACAGCAACAGCAGAGGAGACTACAGTATAGTAAGGAGTCACAATGTACATGGAAGGACAGTGATGATGAAAACTGAATCCAGCTACACATGGAGGCACGGAGCATGTGTAGATATGTTACAGGTTACTACTGACTGAGGTGAGCTCATTAACTGAGTGGGCGTACAGTGGTAAGGAGTTGTGAGATGACATACATTGGGGAGCACTGCTGTCCTCTTCCAGATGGAGAGCTTTGACAAGGTCAGCACGTGCACTGTCTGGTGCAAGTAGAATGGGAGTCCTTCCATCCTACAGTGACAAGTGGATGCACATGAACAGAATTTGGATAGGAGGAACTTTCAAATTCTCTAATTCACTAATCCATTAATGGAGACAGTCAATCCCCAGCAATACCAAGGCCACTGAGTTGGCTGAGTGGTGGGAGTTTGCTCCCAAATAGTGAGGGTGGTATTGGTCCCTGACGCCAGTAAAGGGTTAGGGACTGTGGCACTAAATCCTGAGGTCAAACTGCAAATTCTTTACTGTTTAGTAAGAAAAGGTTGACAGACATGATAATACACAGAACAAAAGCTACATGGATCACATTTGAAGGGTGACAGTTAACGTTAGTAGACAGACTAAGTCCTAGTCCTAGTCCTTGGTACTCTCAGCAAGACTGATGCTTACCGTCTGTGTTTGATTGTGCAGATTACTGTCTGTAGCTACTTCCTCTGTGAGTTTTCGCCTCTTTGCTAATGGCTCCACATTGGTTGGCACACTCCTCTGTCTACCATCTACAGAACCAGACTGCAGTTCTGTCACTGTGACTCCAACAGTGCCTGCCACAAAGACACGGACAGTGGTGAGAACAATTGAGGTGGTGCACCAGATGCAGACACAACGCAACAGAACACATGAATTACAAACAAATTGCTTTCTACTCATATTAATTGTTTACATATCATTCATAAAATGTACCAGTGTAAATTGAGGTACAATATAATATACATGCAAAATACATCACTCAATCTTGTCCAAACATTATATGCATATAACCATGTGGTGTGGTGCATGTAAAGGCTGTGAGTGTGCACACACACACACACACACACATGCTAGCACGCATATAGACACCAAATACATGAACTGGTTGGAGTAAGGAAGTGAAACACACAACAAATATATGTATATACACACACATACACATACAGGTTAAACTGAGAGCCAAGGTACTTATGGGATTAGAACACCACAGAAACTTACTATACTGTAGCTGCCTGTGCACATAGCACAATGGCATCTACATCGGTTTACAAGGTGTTCTGTTCTAGGCAAGTACATATACAGTACATAAGTACACAGTCATACACACATTGCAAAACACACACGCACACACACACACACACACACACACACACACACACACACACACACACACACACACACACACACACACACACACATTTCTTTCTATTCAGTTCTCCTTGTCTTGGATGGACGTAGGGCGGGATCTAGGCCCCGTTTCGAAAGCCAGTTAAATGTCGGGTGAGTTGGCTGGACTCACGCCCCTAACCCTGGGTAGGGTAGCTGCTGGGCGCCGTGGCCCTTCAAGGCCGTAACTGGTCACCCATCCGTCGGGGTGCCGTGACCATGAGAGGTCGTTACTGGTCACCCGTCCAAGTGACAACTGACCCACACAGGAGCCCAGGGGGTGCAGCGGAAAGTTGGTACTTGCGCGAGAGGCCACTTTTCGGGTTCGAGAATCTTCATTGGTCCTGAGCTTGACAGCACCACGAAATGGGCACAAGTGCGAACGATGAACAGCGACGCTGGCCCTAGGGGTGTCTTGTGCGCAGGAAGTTCCGTCCGTCAGCCGTAACCGTGCCACCATGGTGCAGATTGTTTGATTCTGGTGTCCCTCTACTGACCCCCTACCGCCATCTTGATGACGACACACACACACACACACACACACACACACACACACACACACACACACACACACACACACACACACACACACACACACACACACACACACACACACACTTACCACTAGTGGCAGAAGCCTGATGTATCACAGGAGCTAGTCCTTCTGAAGAATCTTCCTCTGAAGGCACATTCACAGCCACAACAGAGGAGGCTACAGTAGAGTAAGGACACACACATGTACATGGTAGGACAGTGATGATGAAAACTGAATCCAGCTACACATGGAAGGCATGGAGCATGTGTAGATATGTTACATGTTACTACTGACTGAGGTGAGCTCATTAACTGAGTGGGTGTACAGTGGTAAGGAGCTAGTTGTGAGATGACATACATTGGGGAGCACTGCTGTCTACTTCCAGACTGGGCACTCTGAAGTCAACTTGAGCACTGTCTGTTGTGAGCTGAGTAGGAGTCCTTCCAGCCTACAGTGACAAGTGGATGCACATGAACAGAATTTGGATAGAAGGAACCTTCAAATTCTCTAATTCACTAATCCATCAATGGAGACAGTCAATCCCAATGGCCAGCAATACCAAGGCCACTGAGTTGGCTGAGTGGTGGGAGTTTGCTCCCAAATAGCTAAGGCTGGTATTGGTCCCTGGGGCTAGTAAAGGGTAGTCTCATGTGCCAGCCCTTATTATTGCACAATAGCGTGTGAATTGCACAATAATATGCACACGGGGAGAATAGGGTCTGGAAGCGAGACTAAGTAAAGGGATAGAGACTGTTGGCACTAAACCTTGAGGTGAACCTGAAAATTCTTTACTGTCAAGTAGTAAAATTTTGGTAGACATGACAATATATACACAGAACACAAGCTACATGGAACACATTTGAAGGGTGACAGTTAACGTTAGTAGACAGACTGAGTCCTAGTCCAAGTCCTTGGTACTCATCATGACCGGCCAAGAGGGAAGCATAGACAACATGTGCAGTAGAAGGTAAGGCTGAACAATAATAGTACAAGTGCACCCTTGAGTGGGACACAGTATGTTCTTGTACTCAGCAAGATTGATGCTTACCATCTGTGTTTGATCGTACACGTTACTGTCTGTAGCTACTTCCTCTGTGACTTTTCGCCTCTTTGCTAATGGACCCACATTGGTTGGCACACTTCTCTGCCTGCCATCCACAGAACCAGACTGCAGTTCTGTCACTGTGACTCCAACAGTGCCTGCCACAAAGACATGGACAGTGGTGTGAACAATCGAGGTAGTGCACCAGATGCAGACACAACACATGAGGAGCAAGAACACGTGAATTACACACAAATATTTACCGATTTACTGTGTAGCTATGAAGCAGAGACAGGTTAGTTAGACCATTTTGTTATCTTAAATAACATGCACAAGCAATGATACTGGTTTGGTGACTCTTAGAAACAAACACACGACTGTTGTTGGTGGGTTGGTCACTTGTTACCTACGTAATAAGACCAATCACACAGGTGTAGAGGTGGGACACATGGCACGCCTACAGTACGTAATACACACACGAGGCTACAACTGGCATTGTGTACAACAGCACTTCAAAGGAAAGTAACCTCACCTTGCATCATTTGATGGAGCTCTCCCACAAGCTCTGTGCAGTGCTGCTGTGCAATGTTTGCAAATTTCATGGCATCAAAGAGAACTTGCCAGGTACAGTGGTCACCTTGCTTTGCTATCCACCTTTTCAATCCATCCTGAATAGCTTCTTCCTCATTGCGAGGGTTATCCTGGTAGCAGAGATCAATTATTTCAGTGTCAAGACCAATGAACTCCAAGATGGCCTTGCCTCTGCCAGCAGCTCGTCTGCTGACATACTTTCTGAAGAGCACAGCATATCTCTGACAAGCTGCAAAGGAGGCAAAAGGGGCACTACTGAAATAATCCTTTGATCTGAGTACATCCATCACAGTGCATGAGGTTGTCTTTGTAGTACTTCACTGAGCTCAACACATGCACACATGTTCACTCACAGTGCACTGGCTGTGAGAGGACAGGGTTCCTGTCAATGAGAGCTACTTCAGACATGCTCTGGACAGCCTCCCTCTCACCTGCACACAATGACAGACAAAGGAGGTCGGGATTGAAAACACACACACACACACACATACACACAGCACGTGCGCACACGTATGCACATGCACACACACACATGCTAACACACATAGACACCAAATACATGAACTGGTTGGAGTAAGGAAGTGAAACACACAACAAATATATGTATATACACACACATACACATACAGGTTAAACTGAGAGCCAAGGTACTTATGGGATTAGAACACCACAGAAACTTACTATACTGTAGCTGCCTGTGCACAAAGCACAATGGCATCTACATCAGTTTACAAGGTGTTCTGTTCTAGGCAAGTACATATACAGTACATAAGTACACAGTCATGCACACATTGCAAAACACACACGCACACACACACACACACACACACACACACACACACACACACACACACACACACACACACACACACACACACACACACACACACACTTACCTCTAGCAGTGGGAGCCTGATGTATTGAAGAATCAGGTCCTTCTGAAACTCGTTCCTCT
Source organism: Ianthella basta (assembly GCA_964019415.1). Taxonomy (NCBI): domain Eukaryota; kingdom Metazoa; phylum Porifera; class Demospongiae; order Verongiida; family Ianthellidae; genus Ianthella; species Ianthella basta. The sequence continues at coordinate 4,027,333 of OZ025876.1, forward strand.
GAAGGCACATTCACAGCCACAACAGAGGAGGCTACAGTGGAGTAAGGGCACACACACGTGCATGGGAGAACAGCGATGATGAAATGTGCATTCAGCTGGGTCGTCTTTAATAGCATGCACAAGCAATGACACTGTGAAGACAATTACACATACACATGCACAGCACAGCATCAAAGCCATCTAGAACAATAATAGAGGTCCTTACCAGTAAAGTTAGCTTCAGTATTGATTTGGGTAGGGGTACCGGAACGATTGGGATAACTTGGAGTCCCTGAAATGCATAAAAGTACATTATCAAACACAACACACACACACACACACACATGTGCACAGTAACAGGGCCACCCAACACACTGATGGAGGCTCCTTACCAGTTAAGCCAGCTTCCAGAATCTTGGACTGTCCACTGGTTGGTCCAGGGCCACACACTGGACGAGGGATGCTTGACGTCTCTGAAATGGCATCACACACAGTACAGTATTGAAAACTCTAAAGCTACACTAATTCAACATATTATCCATGGAAAGTGTTGGCAATCACAAGGTTTGACATGTCCACTTCCATGACTAAGCCGTAATCACACCTAACAACACTCCATGCAAGGTGTAAGTTGCTGAGTATGCACAACTGATGTGTAAAGGGTGTTCGTATGTGCATTACTAATTCATTGAAGAATGTGATGTGAGGTATAAGGTACGTATGTACAAAGCGGTTCACTGGAAAAAGATGACAACTACGTACTAACTAGCTTTGGCCCTGGCACAACCAGATCATTTTGCTGTGCAACTTGCAGCATCTCTTGTAACTGGTGTGTATCACTGGCTAGGCTTAGCAGTATTCTGAGTGCAGGATACCATTATGGTTACTATGCAAAACTACCACAACTACATACACGGCTAGTTTGTTGATGCATTCAAGAATGTGCAGACAAGTGCAGATCCATGTGAGCATACACAGATGTGTACAATACAGTACGTAACATGAAGGTGCCTACCTCCTTTACCCTTTGGAGCAGTGTCTACCAAGTGGAATATTTCTGAATTGGAGGGGTGGGGTAGGAGCTATAGGATGAAGGAATAATGAAGAAATGATTTCAACAATCTGTCAAATGTGAAATATGATTGCATTCTAATTCTTAATCAGTGCATCACTGGAGGCTGCGTGCAAATACAGTGTATACGTATACCTTGAATGATGGTTCTTCATAAGTCCTATTGGTAGTTTCAGTAGTAGACGTGTATGTACAGCACTTCAGCACACTCACCTCTGCTCCTTCAACTTGACAGAACCACACCTTTTGGCTTTTCAAGTACACTTGGCGATCCTCTGACAAATTACAGACAATGCTATCCCCTCGTTGGATAGCTAGGTGTGTTGTGGGGTTCCCACAGGTGCAGACAAAGCCAAATTGGGCTTTTGCTTTGTCAGTAAAAGTAGTACCAAATAGTGCTCGGGCAGATGCTTGTAGAGCTGCTTTGAATGTGGACAGAATTGCACAGCAGCGTTCGTGTAGCTTGGCTACAGTGCAGTTTGCTTTAACGGAGAGATTAGGAACAATGCAAATATATCCAGCTGATTCACGCATGGATATGTCCAACTCCTCCCATTGAAAATGTATTGCCAATCGAGTATTACCCTTTAGGGCTGGCTCCCAGCCCATATTAGCCAGCTCAACAGCTAGGCGAGTGAATATTCCCCGTGGCATATCTTCAGTGGAAAACATGGCATTTTTTCTGAATTTGAATGACACAAGGAGTGGAGCTACGCTGCCACTAAAACAGGAGCTATGGCCTGCACCAATTCTGGTGTCTCCTGAAGGAAGTGCAGCAGGCATGAAGTACTCAGGATTAACATCACCAGGTTGCGATAAGCACGCGATTATGCCCAGGTGGCATAGACAACGCAACATCCACGCTGCATCCATATCCCTGGAGATGCCCAGCTCATTGAAAAGAGCCTTATCCAAAGATAGAAAACCCGTCTTCTTAAAGGCTTTGAGTGCAAGGCACTTTGGAGCTCTGATGAAATCGACTGCCAGGAGCTTTGATACTTCCTTTAGGAATGCACTGCTATCTGTGCAAACTGTGTCAGAGACATCTGCATGGTCAAGGAAAGTGAAGACTCCAAGGAAGTGAAATAGCTGCAGAAGGCTATGAAACTCACGACTGGGATCTGCAGACCTCACGCCCTTTACTTCTCGAGCATGTTCCAATAGCTCAGTGAATGAGAAGAATTTCTGATTAACTTTTCGGCACACAATCTCAAAGTAAAACCAGCCAATAGGTATCTGGGCCTTCAGGGCACCATCAGGATGGGAGAGGGCTTCACGGAGGTTATTAATAGTAGCCTGGTCTGTCTGGATGCGCTCTGAGGGATTATCATGTGGTAAATTATTCACAAGAAAAAATAGCCTACCATCTGCATCGGGGACTATGTGGGAATAATACGGCTTTTGCTCTAACAGTTCAATACGTTTGGAAATCTTATCAGTAACCGTTGCAGTATTGCCCTTCTCCATTAAATGATCCTTGAATGTGCCAACTAGAACCGTGCGGAACGTCGGCAAGTGCATATCCATTGGTAATGCACCTGCATTGCTGGGTACCTTGTATACCAAGGTCTGCACACTGGACAGAGATCGCAGCATCATTTCCCAAGCTGTTTCAGGACCTGATGATGTTTTAACCTCTGTGGTTGCATTTGGTCGGTACGTGATTGGTGCTGGCTGATCGAGGTCCTTGGCTGCATTGAAGACGTTCACGTAAGTACATGGGATGTCCAACAATAAGGGAAGAACATCTTGAAAACTTGGTTGCCCACCAGTGTCAAGCAAGTGCACAAGCCTGGCACCATTCAGTTGTAATTCTGCCTCCAGGCCTCCACCAGAGTCACGCATGAGGCTTAAGTGTGCTTCGTGAAATACAGACTGCATTGTACCATGAGCAGAAGGCTGTTTACTAGGATGTGCAGAAGGCTGGGAATGGTGTGAGGAATGAAAAGCACTTTTACTTGCAACAGTAGGTCGATCAACTTCAATCACTGCTTGTGCAAATTTAGTATGTGAGTCTTCTGGACGAACTTCTGGCAATGCTGGATGAACATCTGGCATTGTTTCAGTAGCATGGTACTGACGGTTAAGGACGGATGACCTGATAGACCTGGCCATCTCCTCATCAGAGAGTAGCTTCCAGACTGAGGTTCCTTCTATTGCATACTTCTCTGCAGTAATGGAAACTACATCTGGCTTTGACATGACAGGAGTGCTTATTCTGACTTTTTTGGGCCTATCGTGGACAAGTAGGTGTTTCAGGCAAGATTTTCCCACAGCTGGAGGACCCACGAATATATTTCGATTGATAGTGACGCTTACACATCCTTGCTTTGCCACTGCCTCCTCATAGTTAGGTAGCCATGAGGGTGGTTTCGGAGGTGCTGCATAGATAAGAAGGCAAACATTCTTTGGGTTTCATCAGCATGCATACATACACAAGACAAGAAAAAATACCGTATACGTACAAATTTTCGCGGAATGTAAATTTTGCGAATGCCCCTTCCCTGACAATTATTGCGATTTCAATTTTGCGAAGCCCTGAAAATTTTGCGAATGGCTCCCTTTCTATGGAAGATATCACCACCTAGAGTGGCTCAGGCATCGATGTATGCTTTGTTTCATTCTCCTGGCATTTTATGGATCATTTCTGACCGTTTACGTCGTTTATGTCTTCGTTCCATTTAAGTAGTTGCATTCGCAGATATAATGTTTCCAAGGATGTCTGGTCTGCATTGGCAGGAGCAGTTCTTCAGCGTGAACAGGATAACGAAACAGCAAAGATCCTTACGCGGTGGCAGGAAAGATGGCCTGACTGTGGGACACGTTCCGCGCATTATATCCTGCCATTGCTCCGTATTTGCTTGGCGGCGGCTCGATAGTATGCACGATTACTGGAGGGTCGATTACTCAAACTGGCAAGTAGTCTTTCATCGTCTTCTTTGCCATTCCGCACAAATGAAATGTTTCTTTGCTACACCCTTACCTATTTAAGGCCTTCCGTACGTGCATATTGCCCTGGGAAATTGTAAGAATTTTCGCAAATTTAATTTTGCGAATCTCCATGGATTTGCGAAATTCGTGAAAATAACGTCCTGCAAAAATTTGTACGTATACGGTAGCAACATGCAGATTATTGCAACAAGCAGGCTACAGCTATGCTACAGTATCGGGTAACTAGATATGTATGCGGAATACTTCTTCAGTGCATCAATCCTAGTACAAAGTGATCGCATACATTGGGGTTCAGTAAATAGATCAGAGTCATTAATACCTACTCTTAAACCTTTGGATTTTGGTTAATGCTTCGAGGCTGTCATCTGAGAGTGAGTTTACAACAAACCTCCTAATCCTGCTACTCAGTGGAATAATTGCAGAGTAAGTGTGGTATATATGGCATCAAGATACATATGTGAGATCTGCCAGTAGAAATCACACCTTAGCGTATTTTGCCGATTTTTGACACAACGCAATGTCCTAACCTCTAGACAACACTAGATACTAGAGAGTTCAATAATTAACTGTTCAAAGTAAATTGAACAGTTAAGTAATGAACTATCTAGTACAGCATGATGTAAACCAACTATTTTCTGCGTAGAACTGTACAAGTGCGTACAGGAGTACAGCACAATCAAGGCACACCTTCTTTCTCCACAATGAAGCTTATTGAAAAGTTCATGACTCCTTGCCTGGCACCAAGAACACGAAGGAGAATGTGCTTGTGTGACTGTAGATGTTTAGGCACCTCACTGTGCTCAACTTCAAGAGAAATGGCTGGAGGGTACCTGTGCTGTTCCACAGCAGATAGTAGCTTTGTCTCATCCCCTTTGTAGCGTGTCTTGTACTCAATGTCTTTGGGTGCAACCTTAACACAAATGATACAGGACCCCATGTGAAATAAGAACACCTAGCCAAGAAGATACTATGTACACACAGCAAGGAGAATCACCTACCCTGTTTATACCAACAACTGAGGCACTCCACCCTCTACCACTGTACTCAGTCAGACTGCTTTCAATGTGGTCTGCTGTCATTACAAAGGTGACAGCATGATCTTGCATTTTCCATCCAGTCCAGTGCCTCTTCAGAATCTGATCAGGGAATAACTGGATGATGTTAACGAGTTAGGACAGTAATACCAAGCACACACTCACCTCAATCCAGACATTAGAGTCAAAGGTGATTGCCATCTTTGAGTACAAGATGTTGCCCTCTTCTCTCTCCCATAGTGCTGCACGGTACCTGCCGGTATCCTCCAGACAGAAGGCCTCTGCAAACAGGGAGGAGCCGCTACCCATGCTTCGGGGAGCACTGCTGTCCTTTTCCAGATGGAGAACTTTAAGTAGCTCAGCACGTGCACTGTCTGGTGCAAGCTCAATAGGAGTCCTTCCAGCCTACAGTGACAAGTGGATGCACATGTACGTACATGCCAAGGAATCTGGAACCTTACTGCATATTATACCACTACGAGCAAGTACGACCTTCAGCTGCGCTTGCTCTGCGTCATATTGCTGGCAGGACAGCACCGGTCATCCAATGCCATTTGGTTGGTTTCAAATGGACAACTTTGGCAGCATGATAGCACCAGTTGGGTGACACTGACTGGACAGTACTGATATTGTTTGCACTGCCTAGGCCTCTGCTATACTCATGCATACACATATACTCACAAGCATGTGTGCACAGTATACATACACTAGAAATTATAAAAATTTTGTGCCAAAATTGTAAGGATGTAGGCATGGCATAAAAAGGACAGCAACAAGTAAAGACTGTTACACAGTGGAGCATTAACCATGGTCCTTACATGCAAGAATGTCGCACCTTATCTCGCGGTGGAGCATTAACCATTGTTCCTAATGTAGGGACAATGGTTAATGCTCCACTGTGTATCAGTCTTTACTTGTTTCTGTCCTTTTTATGCCATGCCTACATCTTTACAATTTTTGCACAAAATTTTTAATATTTCTAGTTTCTGTACTTTTTACAGTAGTTTTTGGGTCGGTTGTCCCGACCGGATATATGCAATTGGTTATCGCTTATCAATTATCAACCTAATGATGTCATTATGGTGGCTACAAGTCCAGCTGAAGTATCAGCGTTTGGAACGAGGAAGACTGGAATAAAGCGTATTCGGACAAATACGAATGGCTAAGAATGGTGGGGACGTTTCTGTACCAAGAGGAAGACGCCTTCATGATAAGTGAACAGACAGTGCGGGGGCTGAACAGACTCGTACTGATCGCATGCAACAATTTTCTGTAACCTGCATTCCAGACCATTGAGAAAACTGTTAAATCACGACCAGTCAGCGATTCAGGTTGCCTGCCTTCGCCACAAACCCTGTGGTGCAGGCATTATACCTCATTTCTGTAATCCTGGAGCTCAAGGTGTGGGCTAGCACCTAGGTGTTCCGCGCTATCCTCGGATTTGCCTAAGATCCGCGCTATACAGAAAGGCAATCGGAAATCAACCGTGTAGTAATTAAAAATGGCGGGGAAATGCACGACCGTGAATATCCTTCAAACGACGCGCAAGCTTACTTTGGCTGGGGATAGCAACGTACGCACCTCCAATTGGACATACGGTGGCGTTGCTAAGCTATTGAACTAAATCTGAAGGAGGATTAGGCAAACCAATGTAGCAAAAGCGTTCATTACGTCATGTTAAAATTGTGTCTCTTACGTAGCATCGTCTATCGATGGCCCGGAAACCCTCATTTGTGAAACTTGTTTGCAGAGGTTTCCAATCTACAAAGGAATACAGCCAGTTTGAGGGCAAATTAAACTGTGGTAAAGGTTTCTATCTACTCATTATGGTTCATTCGCTACTGCTGTCAGAGAAGAAGAAGAGGAAGAGGAAGAGGAAGAGAAGAAGAAGTGTTTTGCTTGGAAATAAGGTTAGTTCTGAGTGGTATACAACCCACACTTCCTCTTGGGTAGCCTTCTTTATCGGTTTGTGCCCTAACTGGCAATAGCGCTACTATCCGTTTGTACTACAGCATATAAACTACCACCGCCATCCCTACATAGACAGCACTACCGTGCTATCTGATATAGCTATAGGTAGAGTGGGCCATTACTAACAAACAGTGGGAAATGAAGTGAGCCCTACTGGCAGGCAGCAAGCAAATAGAATAGCTAAAGAAGCAGAATGAGCACAGTGCTGCAGGCAATGCAGCCGAATGACCTGTGTTCAAGGTAGCACCACACTAAAGGCAGTCAAGCTAGTAAGCTGTCCAGTGCTATAGCTTATTTTGTGGTAGAGAGAGTCCTCCTTCACCAGCCCAGAATGCTGAAGCCAAGATACCGTATACTACAAAATGTTCGCAATCAATCATCTCTCGTGCATGTATATGCGTCCGTGAACTGCCCAGGGGTGCATGTATATCCAATAGATGTGCCTCTGGGCACGCCGTGTGTCTATTATACATGCATTCCTGGGCACCTCGCGCCATTTACGTAGTCACGTGACCATATCTTATATGGAAATCATTAGAAATTAACAACATAAATGAGAACACACTATACTTAGCAGTTGATTTTTCTGTTGCTGCAGTTCTGTCGGCATCCAGTTGAAGCCTGGGAGGAAGTGGGCTTCTTTGGTGGCAGTTGGTGGGCACTAAAGGTTGTGAGACGTCTGCGAGCAGAGTAGGATTGGCAGTCTCTACTTCAGTGCTTACGTGGAATGTGGCATCTGCGTAGCTTGCAACGCTGACTTTGGTGTTGGCTAGCTCTTCCTATGGTCTCGCAAACTCAAGGTGGGACCATTCAGCCGCGAAATGCAAGCTCTTCAGAGCAGTAATGGTACTTTTAGTTTTCTTCACCATCTTTGAGGCTAAACTGGTCACCAAGGACGCAGATGTCGTCAAGAGACTAGAAGCAACCTGATTTGCTAGAAAATCATCCGGGATCTATAATAGTTAAATGCCGACCAATCGGTGTCTCTACGTATGCTACCAGCTCTAGCAGTCAAGATGCTCACATTGTCTCTGACATCTGGTGACATCCCAAACTCCTCCACCAGTGTCTTCACAACTAGGGCATGACCACCTTGACATGCCAGGTGTACAGCACCACGACCATCCTGCAAGTGTGGGACACAAACAATGACACAGTAGACAAAGAGACAATTGCAATGAACAGATTAATTCCCCACATTGTCCACAACACTCCCATCCACATTATCATCTGTGAGCAGTTCATAGACAATGTCTTGATGGCCCTCCTTACAAGACAACAGCAAGCAGTCCTGGCCATCCTGAAGGAAGACTGGTAGACATGCTTGTGTGGTGGTTGTTGGTGTGCTGTTGGGCTGCATGTGTGCGTGTACATTAGCTACACTACACTGTTTACTGTTGTAGTGTGGCAATTTTGTGTGATATGTGTGTATGTGTGATACATGTACGACGTGTGTGGGTGTATGTGTGATTGTGTGTGTAGTGTGCATTGAAGTGCATGTGCATGTGTGCATGATAGTGCGTTAATCTTGGATAAACATACTGTACATCAAAAACACACAACCTCGTAATGAACAGATCACATACTGTCATGTACCACTCTACAACTCACTGCAGTTCTCAAGCTGAGGTCAAATCCACACTGGTCCACGAGGTACCTCATCACTGGGAGGCTACCACCTAACACTGCATAGTGAAGGCATGTCCGACCATGCTTATCCACCTCAAACACCCTCTCTCCGAAGAGGGGCAACAGGTACTCCACACACTCAAGGGATCCACCACGGGCAGCCCGGTGAAGGGCAGTGGATGAATCCTGTGTACATGGTTAGTATCATGAGTGGAATGTTGCATTAGGTTGTGGGTACACACTGATGAGTGTGACTCACTCGTCTCTTGTGAAACACATCTCCTCCATGTTCCACCAACATCTTCAGTACAGGGAGGTGGTCACACCGTGCAGCATACATCACTGGTGTCCATGACTACAGGAGAGAACAAGCAATTGGTATTCACACAGTGATACAGGAATTCACATGCTGCCTCCTCCAATACCCACTCTCACCATTCACTCACCCTCCACATCACATCACATTGTTCACTACCACATTGGTGTGTGTGACAGGGTGTGGGGTGGATCAAAGGCACCATGCAGTCTATGGATGACTTTGACTTTGACAGTTATACACATATCAACTGTGCTTGAAATCAATATGTAAAGGCATACAATATACTGAATGAAGTGAGGGCTATCTCAGCTGGCTTGGGTGTGAGTAGTTTCACCCATATATAGGAAGACCAGTACCTGGTCAATACCTCAGCAAGGTTCAACTCTGTTGTTTGAACCTGGTACGAGGAGAACTATCCAAATTAGAATACATTGTTGCTGTGCAATTGGTTTAAAAATGCTCAACACTTTCGATTGATGGTGCTTTTAACAAATTCACACTTGCAAAGTTTCAGCATTCATTGACCATTTAATGATGTCTTCAGCTAAGGTGTGCAATTTCCACTGGTAACTTTCACACATACACACACTGGTTGTATATTTTGAGAAGTAAACACAAATCACAAACTACGATCAAACATATGTAAGTAATGTGCATCTTGTGTTCCAGCTTCCTGTGTCACTTGGTCACATGTGGGAACAAACACAAGTTGAGTGCTCACTCACTCCTAACATTAATTCCCATACACTCACTTTAACATTCTCATCATTCACATCGCAATGGTGTGTCTCCACAAGACGTCTGGCCACTGGAAGGTGACCCTTTTCAGCTGCCAACATCAGTGGGGTACGACCATTCTGAGGATTGGGTGGGACATGGTCAATACAGTACACAGCAAACAACTTGTACAAATGGACTGAATGTAATTGAACTGAATGTTGGCAGTGGTGTGCTGTTGGGCTGCATGTGTACGTGTACAATAGTTACAGTACACCGTTTACTGTTGTAGTGTGGCAATTTTGTGTGATACGTGTGTGTAGTGTGCATTGAAGTGCATGTGCATGTGTGCATGGCAGTGCGTTAATCTTGGATAAACATACTGTACATCAAAAACACACAACCTCGTAATGAACAGATTACATACTGTCATGTACCACTCTACAACTCACTGCAGTTCTCAAGCTGAGGTCAAATACACACTGGTCCACGAGGTACCTCATCACTGGGAGGCTACCACCTAACACTGCATAGTGAAGACATGTCTGACCATGCTTATCCACCTCAAACATCCTCTCTCCGAAGAGGGATAACAGGTACTCCACACACTTAAGGGATCCACCACGGGCAGCTTGGTGAAGGGCAGTGGATGAATCCTGTGTACATGGTTAGTATCATGAGTGGAATGTTGTATTAGGTTGTGGGTACACACTGACGAGTGTGACTCACTTGTGCTTTGTGAAACACATCTCCTCCATGTTCCACCAACATCTTCAGTACAGGGAGGTGGTCACACCGTGCAGCATACATCACTGGTGTCCATGACTACAGGAGAGAACAAGCAATTGGTATTCACACAGTGATACAGGAATTCACATGCTGCCTCCTCCAATATCCACTCTCACCATTCACTCACCCTCCACATCACATCACATTGTTCACTACCACATTGGTGTGTGTGACAGGGTGTGGGGTGGATCAAAGGCACCATGCAGTCTATGGATGACTTTGACTTTGACAGTTATACACATATCAACTGTGCTTGAAATCAATATGTAAAGGCATACAATATACTGAATGAAGTGAGGGCTATCTCAGCTGGCTTGGGAATGAGTAGCTTCGCTTATATATAGGAAGACCAGTACCTGGTCAATACCTCAGCAAGGTTCAACTCTGTTGTTTGAACCTGGTACGAGGAGAGCTATCCAAATTAGAATACATTGTTGCTGTGCAATTGGTTTAAACATGCTCAACACTTTCGATTGATGGTGCTTTTAACAAATTCACACTTGCAAAGTTTCAGCATTCATTGACCATTTAATGATGTCTTCAGCTAAGATGTGCAATTTCCACTGGTAACTTTCACACATACACATACTGGTTGTATATTTTGAGAAGTAAACACAAATCACAAACTACGATCAAACATATGTAAGTAATGTGCATCTTGTGTTCCAGCTTCCTGTGTCACTTGGTCACATATGGGAACAAACACAAGTTGAGTGCTCACTCACTCCTAACATTAATTCCCATCCACTCACTTTAACATTCTCATCGTTCACATCACAGTGGTGTGTCTCCACAAGGAGTCTGGCCACTGGAAGGTGACCCTCTCCAGCTGCCAACATCAGTGGGGTACAACCACCCTGAGGATTGGGTGGGACATGGTCAATACAGTACACAGCAAACAACTTGTACAAATGGACTGAATGTAATTGAACTGAATGTTGGCAGTGGTGTGCTGCTGGGCTGCATGTGTGTGTGTGTACAATAGTTACAGTACACCGTTAACTGTTGTAGTGTGGCAATTTTGTGTGATACGTGTGTATGTGTGATACATGTATGCCGTGTGTGGGTGGATGTGTGGTCGTGTGTGTAGTGTGCATTGAAGTGCATGTGCATGTGTGCATGGCAGTGCGTTTATCTTGGATAAACATACTGTACATCAAAAACACACAACCTCATAATGAACAGATTACATACTGTCATGTACCACTCTACAACTCACTGCAGTCCTCAAGCTGAGGTCAAATACACACTGGTCCACGAGATACCTCATCACTGGGAGGCTACCACCTAACACTGCATAGTGAAGACATGTTGCACCATTTTCATCCACCTCAAACATCCTCTCTCCAAAGAGGGGCAACAGGTACTCCACACACTCAAGGGATCCACCACGGGCAGCAAAGTGAAGGGCAGTGGATGAATCCTGTGTACATGGTTAGTATCATGAGTGGAATGTTGTATTAGGTTGTGGGTACACACCGATGAGTGTGACTCACTTGTGTTTTGTGAAACACATCTCCTCCATGTTCCACCAACATCTTCAGTACAGGGAGGTGGTCATACCGTGCAGCATACATCACTGGTGTCCATGACTACAGGAGAGAACAATCAAGTGGTATTCACACAGTGATACAGGAATTCACATGCTGCCTCCTCCAATATCCACTCTCACCATTCACTCACCCTCCACATCACATCACATTGTTCACTACCACATTGGTGTGTGTGACAGGGTGTGGGGTGGATCAAAGGCACCATGCAGTCTATGGATGACTTTGACTTTGACAGTTATACACATATCAACTACACTTGAAATCAATATGTAAAGGCATACAATATACTCAATGAAGTGAGGGCTATCTCAGCTGGCTTGGGTGTGAGTAGTTTCGTTTATATATAGGAAGACCAGTACCTGGTCAATATCTCAGCAAGGTTCAACTCTGTTGTTTGAACCTGGTACGAGGAGAACTATCCAAATTAGAATACATTATTGCTGCGCAATTGGTTTAAACATGCTCAACACTTTCGATTGATGGTGCTTTTAACAAATTCACACTTGCAAAGTTTCAGCATTCATTGACCATTTAATGATGTCTTCAGCTAAGGTGTGTAATTTCCACTGGTAACTTTCACACATACACACACTGGTTGTATATTTTGAGAAGTAAACTCAAATCACAAACTACGATCAAACATATGTAAGTAATGTGGATCTTGTGTTCCAGCTTCCTGTGTCACTTGGTCACATGTGGGAACAAACACAAGTTGAGTGCTCACTCACTCCTAACATTAATTCCCATCCACTCACTTTAACATTCTCATCATTCACATCGCAATGGTGTGTCTCCACAAGGAGTCTGGCCACTGGAAGGTGACCCTCTTGAGCTGCCAACATCAGTGGGGTACGACCATTCTGAGGATTGGGTGGGACATGGTCAATACAGTACACAGCAAACAACTTGTACAAATGGACTGAATGTAATTGAACCGAATGTTGGCAGTGGTGTGCTGCTGGGCTGCATGTGTGTGTGTGTACAATAGTTACAGTACACCGTTTACTGTTGTAGAGTGGCAATTTTGTGTGATACGTGTGTATGTGTGATACATGTACGCCGTGTGTGGATGTATGTGTGATCGTGTGTGTAGTGTGCATTGAAGTGCATGTGCATGTGTGCATGGCAGTGCGTTAATCTTGGATAAACATACTGTACATCAAAAACACACAACCTCGTAATGAACAGATTACATACTGTCATGTACCACTCTACAACTCACTGCAGTTCTCAAGCTGAGGTCAAATCCACACTGGTCCACGAGGCACCTCAACACTGGGAGGTTACCACCTAACACTGCATAGTGAAGACATGTTGCACCATTTTCATCCACCTCAAACATCCTCTCTCCAAAGAGGGGCAACAGGTACTCCACACACTCAAGGGATCCACAATAGGCAGCTTGGTGAAGGGCAGTGGATGAATCCTGTGTACATGGTTAGTATCATGAGTGGAATGTTGTATTAGGTTGTGGGTACACACTGACGAGTGTGACTCACTTGTGTTTTGTGAAACACATCTCCTCCATGTTCCACCAACATCTTTAGTACAGGGAGGTGGTCACACCGTGCAGCATACATCACTGGTGTCCATGACTACAGGACAGAACAATCAAGTGATATTCACACAGTGATACAGGAATTCACATGCTGCCTCCTCCAATATCCACTCTCACCATTCACTCACCCTCCACATCACATCACATTGTTCACTACCACATTGGTGTGTGTGTGACAGGGTGTGGGGTGGATCAAAGGCACCATGCAGTCTATGGATGACTTTGACTTTGACAGTTATACACATATCAACTGTGCTTGAAATCAATATGTAAAGGCATACAATATACTGAATGAAGTGAGGGCTATCTCAGCTGGCTTGGGTGTGAGTAGCTTCGCTCATATATAGGAAGACCAGTACCTGGTCAATATCTCAGCAAGGTTCAACTCTGTTGTTTGAACCTGGTACGAGGAGAACTATCCAAATTAGAATACATTGTTGCTGTGCAATTGGTTTAAACATGCTCAACACTTTCGATTGATGGTGCTTTTAACAAATTCACACTTGCAAAGTTTCAGCATTCATTGACCATTTAATGATGTCTTCAGCTAAGGTGTGTAATTTCCACTGGTAACTTTCACACATACACACACTGGTGGTATATTTTGAGAAGTAAACACAAATCACAAACTATGATCAAACATATGTAAGTAATGTGCATCTTGTGTTCCAGCTTCCTGTGTCACTTGGTCACATGTGGGAACAAACACAAGTTGAGTGCTCACTCACTCCTAACATTAACTCCCATCCACTCACATCAACATTCTCATCATTCACATCGCAATGGTGTGTCTCCACAAGAAGTCTGGCCACTGGAAGGTGACCCTCTAGAGCTGCCAACATCAGTGGGGTATGACCATCCTGAGGATTGGGTGGGACATGGTCAATACAGTACACAGCCAACAATGTGTACAAATGAACTGAATGTAAATGAACTGAATGTTGGTGGTGGTGTGCTGTTGGGCTGCATGTGTGTGTGTGTGTACAACAGCTGCAGTACACTGTTACTATCGTAGCAGTGTGTGTGCATGTGTGCATGAATATGTGTGTGTATGCATTCTACAGTTGTTGTAATGTGCTCTCAATCATGCATCTCTACACAATGTCATGCAAAAGTGAGTACAGCGATGAATTTATGAAGGACCAACCTACAAAATCTAGTCACTATAGTGGCAACATGGTATTGATACAGATGGGCTGAGGGACTGGTATAGTACCTTTTAAGCCATCTAAAGGAGCACTTCCACACAAACAGATACTGCACATCTGAGATTGTTTCCTGCACTGAAGACGCTTTGAGACGAGCTGGAGTACCCCAAGAAGTCACTGACAGAGCTCATACCCAAGTCAACAAAGCTACGTTCTCCAGCACTAACCTCTCTCTAGACAAGTCAAATGCCCGTATGGAACTCCGTAAGTATGTACACCATGTAGCCTGATAGTACTGTATAGTGCCACTTAGTCTTGCGTAGCCAGACCGCCATTTTGGTCACGTGTAGACTCTGCCCTCCCAAAAGACGGTCTGGGGACTAACTCCCTCTTTTTGGTTATGGCAGTCCACTGGAATTTCGAACGGTTGGTAATTGATGAGCCCATATTTGGTCGCGAGGTTAACCAATTGCCACGTCTGTCAGTTCAAGGTTGACGTCATTCACAGAAAGCAGTACGCAGACGGAATCATCTTATCTGCATTCCCTAGCCCCGTCTGCATTGCGGATGATGTCTTCAGTCGTCCCATCTCTCCTGTGAGTATACGTACTAAGCTTCTTACCCTGTTTTGTTGCATGTGTACATAGAAATGGACTTCTAGCTGGGTTCCCTCTGGTTCCAACTGCAGTTACAGCTGTCATTGGTGCAATACGGTGACAAGGGCTGCGGATAAGACAATTCCATCTGCGTACTGCTTTCTCTTAATGACAACCTGGAACTGACAGACATGGCGATTGGTTAACCTCGCGACCAAATATGGACTCATCAATTACCAACGGTCCGAACTTCCAGTGGACTGTCATAACAAAAAAGAGGGAGTTAGTCCCCAGACCGTCTTTTGGGAGGGCGGAGTCTGTGCGTGACCAAAATGGCGGTCTGGCTACGCGAGACTAAGTGCCAGTAGTAGTGCATGTGTTGACTACTGCATCCCTTGCATGAATTGCTAACAACATATGCAGGACAAACCAGCAGAACTTTAGCCCAGCAAATCAAAGAACACCAAAGGTCAGTACATTACAAAGGCATAAACACTTCAGCCCTAGCACAGCACTCCAACTCCACTGGACACCCCATCCACTGGGGGATGAGGCATATGCTATCATCCCACACTACCAGATGGTACCTCCTAGAGTTCTGGACAGTCCACAAAGAATCCCTGCCCCTACCAACCCTTTGAGGAGATGTACACCAGATACGTACATACTGCTACTTGGAGTGGCCAATAGAAGACATTTCTTAGTGGACTTTAGCAAGCAATGGGTTATATCTTAAACAATCCACATAGCAGCTGTGAACACAACCCCATCAAACACTGCCACCACATACAGAGCTCTCATTACCAATCTATGGCATCAGCTCATGTACGTACTGTCAAGATGCTCACATTGTCTCTGACATCTGGTGGCATCCCAAACTCCTCCACCAGTGTCTTCACAAGTTGTGCATGACCACCTCGACATGCCAGGTGTACAGCACCACGACCATACTGCAAGTGTGGGACACAAACTATGACACAGTGGACAAAGAGACAGTGAACTGGTTAATTCTCACATTGTTCACCACATTCCGGTCCACTTTGTCTTTTGTGAGCAGTTCACGGACAATGTCTTGATGGCCTTTCTTACAAGACAACAGGAAGCAATTGAGGCCACTCTGAAGGAAGACCAGTAGACATATGACATTACGCTTGTGCAGAAACACACGGAACACAATTGAGGATGTGGACACAGGATGTGCTCTGGATACCTCATCTGCATGTCTGTAACTGATTGAAAGCGGCCCCCAATATTAATTTCTAAATAATTATGCTATATACATACTAATTACATATACTGCAGTGCCAAAATTTTCTATTGGCAGTCATTTTGAAAAATCGCTATCATATATGGTAGCACTTAGTTTTTGAAAGGACGTGTCTAGAGATAGATGTACAGTAGTAACCAAGGAAGTATACACATATTACCAGTCAATTGCTCGAAGACTGGTCTCTAGCTACATCTGTGAAGCAGACACTCACTGTTCAGTACATGTCTATCCATTCTCAATTACATTATATGATCCAATTATGAGACAGTGAAAACTTCTACTTTAGCGCTAGTGTGAGGTGGCCATTTTACTGACATCACAATTAGCATACCTTAATTCGCAAACGTATGTATCCATACATAAACGATTCTTGTTAAGCACAGACATCTTACACTTACTGAGCATCCAGCACACATGGTGTAGCATGGGGTTGAGCATAGTCACTACATTCATAAGGATGTATGTATGCAGTGGGTTGCTACATGAATAGAGCTTTGCATACTAAAATCGATACTCATTCCATCCCTGTGAGATTCTCTACAGTAGGCCAGCATTACCTTACATTCTGTCAGTGTATAGGGATGTGGACTGCAAGCGAAACTCAACACCAAGACTACGAGGACTGTCAACAAGCACTTTGGTTCTCCCACAGAATGTTGGACACCAATACAGAGAAGACAACTATTTGTGCATACCACACCTCAACTGTTTGCTCTAAATCTCACTTTCGCTCAGTTAGCTATAGCTACACTTACAATAAAGTGTTTGGCTGAATCTGATCAGTGTGTCATTCGTCATGTGATACAAACCAACAAATATGGTGACTATTATAAGTATTCAATAGTGTTGACACTATTGTGTGCCCGTACAAAAGTCTGACTCATAACGTGCAACTAGCTAGTGTGGATCCATCTATAAAATTCGAGAACCTTGGATTGGACCCTATCGACATCTGTCCAATATTGCAGACTAGAGTACTTATAAAACCCAGTTATGAAGGCAAATAGACATTCTGAATGTGTTTACCCATCGTCAAAAGGCTGAAAAATTAACTTGACTAACCGTAGCCATTTGGATCGCCATGTCGCTCTTGTATATCATAGATAGAGAGAGTTCTTCCTCTATCTATGTATATATTAGTCTTGCGTAGCCCAAGGGGCCGGGGGTCGGTCAAGGTCACGTGCCTTCCAAAAATGGCCGACGCAGCTGCTCTTTACTGTGTATTTTACCTATACTAGCTAAGAGCAGACATATTACGAGAAACACGTTGCATCACTTGATTCTTTGCTTCTGAGCACACAGTTGGATAAGGAATCTCAGAAAATGGACCCTTCCCCGCCCTTTCCCATCATCTAGGTAGGTTTTGCAAGCATTTTACAACGTCGGTGTACTAGTGTTAGCTGATGCTGGTTACGAGACAGATGGAGCCTAATCTGGAGTACTGAGCAAGTGCTGCTGTGGAAGTGACTCCTTACAAGCTGGTAGCAAGTCCTCATACCAGGGGCGCGAATGCAGTACAAGGCCCTGCCATAGCTCAGGGTACTGGTAGGCAAAGTCGGCCTTGGAGCACAGTCAGCTACGTAATACACGGAGATGCGATTGGAATGTCAGGAATGCAATTATTAAGGTGCTGGTATTGCACAAGCCCAGGACCTTGTCCCATCCCCCTGTGCGTAGCCGACCTTTTTCTCCCCTCCATTTTTAATTCCTGCTATCCGATGACGTCAGAGGTATGCGCGCAAATGCTCCAGATGTAGCTCGAGGGAGAGAAACTATAATCGAAGAATGTGAAGTGCCAGCAGAGCGAATGTTAGCGCGAGCTTGTACATGTACTTGTGCATGTTAATGATGTATTTCAGCATTCATGTTAGGGGTGGGCGGTATTGACCAATATAGTACCACGGTATTTCTGGTAAAAATATTGCGGTATAACTACATACCTACTATTCAATGGCTGACTTGCAGGATGATCTCAATAGCATGCTGTTATCTAATCTGATAAGCACCTTACACATCATGACACATTTTGATTGCTGCCATGATGTGTAGTGTTCTAATGATGATGATGATGATGATAGCATGCTGAATATCAATAATGGAAAGATTTTTATAATAAATTATAAATGTAAAGCAAGCATCACAATAAAAGGTCATGAAATGCGTATTAAACTCAAGTTTGCATAGACAAAGTGAAGTGCGTACATAAGCAGTACATAAGTTTATAAGTTTTAAGCAAGAAAAATAAGCATGTCAACTTTGTCGGGTTTAAGAGAAGCTCTCTGGGGTGTGACAATGTTGCCCGAGGTGCTGAACAGGCGTTCAGATGAAGAGCTTGTTGCGCAAACAGATAGATACAATTGTGCAAGTTTGCACAAAGCTGGAAACCTAGGACTCTGCACTTTCCACCACTGCAACGGATCTTCCTCTGGGTCCAACTTTGGAAAGGCCTCGTATGCTGCTACTTCCGCTTTGACTTGCTGCTCTGGTGATAAAACTGGTTGAGTTTCTATAGCAGCATCCTTGAAAAGGGAACCAAGGCTACTCTTCTTGGTGGGTGGAGGACCTGCAATAGCAGAAGAGCTTGATGAATCTTCCACTGTTGAAGGCTGAGGACTCAAAGCACGTTGAATGATCTGAGCACCCTCCTCATGTAGGGTCTCCTTGATGTCTTTGACATCAGCATCATCACTGAAATGACACTTGAACCGTGGGTCCAAGAAAGTGGCCATTTTAAGAATCTTCAAAACCAATGCAGTGATCTTTGGAATGGTGTAACGGCTGCTAAGGTCCTGCTTTATCTGACGTCTGATGTCTTTAGTGAGCTGTGTGTCACTGGCCTCACCTTTCAGCAGCTTTGTTTCGAAAAGGTGCAACATGGGCAGAATGGCAGACACGGTGACATACTCCTCACCCGAGAGTATGTCAGTGAGAGCAGAGAGGGGGGAGAGGGCCTGGTGAATGGCTGTTAGCACATGAATATCCTGCCAGGTAGGAACTAAATGGCTTGCTTTCCTGTCAGCACTGAGGACTGTGCGGATGGCATTCTCCTGCTCCAAAATCCGGGCTACCATCTTTGCCATTGAGCCCCATCTGGTAGGACTATCTGCCACAAGAGCATGCACTGGTAGTTGGAGATTCATCTGTGCCTTAGTAAGATCCCTCTTCCGCTTCCAGCTCATCGAAAAAGCACTGACTATCTTACGGCACAGTGCTAGACATCGTTCGCATCGCTGGTCGGATTTGATTGCTTTGGTGATGGCTAGATGCAAATTGTGGCCGAAGCAGGAGAGGTGACACCACTGGAGCTGCTCTGCAGCATTGACGAGGTTTGCTGCATTGTCTGTAGTCAAACAGACCTGACGTGAAGCCCTCAAGTCCCATGCTGCAAGGGTTGCTTCCATCGCCTCTGCCAGGTTTTCTCCAGTATGGTCTTCAGGAAGGAAATGGGTCTGCAGGCACCTGTTCTCCAGTTTCCAGTCATCACTTACGTAATGCACCGTGTAGCTCATGTATGGACGCATCCCAATACTCGACCACAGATCGGTAGTGGCAGAAGAGAAGAACACCCCATCAAGATCCTGCTTCACTCTCTCCCTCACTGATTCATACAGAGCAGGAATGGCTGTTCTGGAGAAGTATGAGCGAGAAGGCAGCTGGTATCTGGCATCAAACGTCCTCAGCAAGCGCTTAAACCCGCTTTTCTCAACCGTATAGATGGGAAGAGAGTCTTTGGCAATGAAATAGGTAACCGCGTCTGTTAGCTCCTTCCATTTCGCTCCTTTCCGCTCGTACGCTTGGGCCGTTGTCAGCGTCTCTTGCAGGGTTGGTTGGCTGCTCGCTGCTGGCGCAGGTGTAGCTGTCCGGGACGACTGCTTGCTCTTACCGTCCATCGCTGCCTTCACTTGCGTATGGAGCGCGGGGTGGTTCGTCCGTAAGTGAGCCAGTAAGTTCGAGGTGTTCCCATGCTTCGCCAGCACTCGCTTCCTACAGCTTCGACAAATGGCGCTTCCGTCATCGACTGGCTTCCCATCTGCTCCCAGCTCGAGACCGAAGTAGTCCCAAACGATGCTCTTCGTAGCGCTCTTGCTTACTAGCTGCCGCTCCGCCATAACTAATCGGGACCGTCAACGATTGCTAGCGGATATCCGGTAAGCTATACCAGTATACTATAAAGGTTTACACGGTATTTGCATAGCATACGGTATTATAGTCGGTATTCGGTTTCCGGTATGAAGAAGCATGCAAATATATACCTGCGCGGTATCAAAACAATACCCCGGTATAACTATATACCGGTATACCGCCCAGCCCTAAAATTTCATGTTACTATTGCACAAGTCTTTTATCTGTATAAGAAGGAGGCTGTGAAGACCAAAGGGTACTGTGAAGCCCTCAGTTACATTGTCCTTGCCGAGTTCAGTTACCTGCACAGTCGACTGATCGCTGACCTTCAGACAACATTTGGGGAGATGCTTGCACAGCAGGCTGAATTCCACACAGCTGTAAGTAGTTTAATGTATTGACAGTGGCTTTGTAACAGTGCTGTGTACAGAAGGGTACAGTGCAACCTGTATCATACGTACTGTGTCATGTTACAGTTGAATGTGTTCAGTGATTCAGTATGTTTGAGTAATGGGCAGTTCTCTTACACTAGAAAGTGCATTCATCGAATTTAATATTCTGTGCCATGTACTGTATCTCTCCGCCTCTTTCCCATTCTCCACTCTCCTTGTCTCCCCCTCTCTTCCTCCTTCAACCTCTGCCCTTCCCCCCTCACACATAAATGGCTAAGAGGTGGACTGATCTACACTATCATTTCATACACACAAACATGCCATCTCCCTCCCCCACTGTGGTGGCAGCCAGCGAGTGCAGACACCCTGGACGGTAGATCACTGCACGACTATGCCAACTTCTAGTACCCACGCAAGCAGCCTGTGTCAGCAGGGACAAATGGACATGCAGAGTATGTCAACTACAACCAAACCCGAGCAATGTTGGCAAACTCCAATAGCTCCACTGCAAGCAGTGGCAGCTGCAGTCTCCCCAACTTGACCTCGCCCACCTGCCCCACCCATCCTAAAGATTGACAAGGTTATGAGCAACTGAGACAGACAATGAGTGAAGACTTTGTCTTCTCTGAGCCTGAGGTAGTACCCAAAACGAGACAAGAGGAGCGTGATGAGGTGTACATGCCTTTCACTCCTGGCCTGGCTCCCCAAAACGTGGAGACATCCAGTGGTAGTCCCCCATTGAAGAAGAAGGCAGCAGATTGCACGCCTTTCGTGCCCATCTCTGAGTGTAACTATAAGAGCGACCTGTGCATCCTTGATCTTGACATGGAGCCAGACCTGGTCAGTGGCTCCATGCCTGCCAGCCTACATGCAGGGGAGTGACCCAGAGCTGGTTAAACTGAGATCAAAAGTCAAGCAAGGCAAGGAACAAAAACCATTTGACTACCTTCCATTTGTCCCACTGGCACAGATGGCAAAGAGTGTTTCAGAGGCAAAAATGACAAGTTCTGAGAAAGCAAAGGGGGACAAAAGCGAGGACAAGGAAGATGAAAGCAAAGGAAAGGAAAGTGTGGGTGAAGAAGATGAGATATTTATTGCAAGTGAACACAGTAGTTACCATAGTGACAAAATGGCTGACCAAGAGCACACAGCCCCACTGGAGGCGGTCAATCCACCGGAAAGAATAGGTGATGACAAGGAAGCACCGCAAGTGGCACCACCTGGTTCGACCAGCGCCACTAGCAGCTGCAGCACTGGGGAGGAGTGGTCCAAAACTGTGAGCACAACCACAGCAGAGGAAGGCAATGAGTGACACCACCCAGTGGCTGCAGTGGAACACAATCCATCCCTCTCAGAAGGGGCTCCTCCTCAGATAAATGCTAAGAGACAAGGAGACCCTGCATTGTGCTATGCACAGGATTGAGGCTGGTGATTCATCAGTCTCTTCTGGAGGAGAGAGCTCACCCAGTCCTCGTGTGTACTGTCTGTAGCACTGAGTGGCACTATGTGTTGGAATGGCAATAGCAACAACAACTAGTCATGTGAAGAAGGGACCGCCCCCAGATGAGGCTGTAGATGTGGGTGTAAAGCACTCTAGTGAAGCATTAACCTCAGTCCCCCTTCCTCCCCATAAGGATGAGGAGAGCAGCACTGCAGCGGTGAAGCAGAGCACTAAGGTATCAGCAATGGTGCAGAAGTTCCAGGGGAACCCCCCTCTGTGAAGGATGTACTCAGGACTAGCCCCTAAAGTCTGTAGATTCTGGAAGGAATCTTCGCAGTAACACACAAGGAGCATCTGATCATCTGTCCACTTCATCCCTCATATCTACTGCTTTCTTGTCAAGCCAGCCCTCTCCTCCTCCGTCACACCGACCAAGATCTAGGAAGCAATCACATTTGGAAAGCATGGGGATAGTGAAGACACTGAGGGTGGCAGCTGTGCTGTTTGAACTGCCAAAGGCTCATGTGTACATGTAGCTGAATTGTTCAAACCTGTTTTAATTTGTTTTGTAAGATGTCTGTACATCTCAAGGACACTACATTGTCCTGGACACTTGTGTATATGTTTGCACTTGGGTAATGAGGTGACAGTATTGTGTGTACCAGTTGGTTCACGTTTCAGCTATGTATTGGGCAAGCATGCACTGTAGGCATGTGGTGGAGCAAACATGAGTGTGTACATGTGTGTGGTTTGCGTGGGCAACTTGTGATTAATATTTGGGGCAATGGGAGGTTGGTTGTTTTAGAGAAGTGCATGGTTGTCTAAATAACACAGTGACCATCTTATAGTATATAGACAGGCTTCCACTGTTGCATCTCCTGAGAAAATGAAAACAATAAATTGTAGTATAGTTTATTTCGTAGAATTTCATTCATGAACAGTTTTGACTCCCCTTTGAAAGTGATTCACGATCTTTTTTGTTTGGGAAACTTTGCAAGATACAGTAAATACAGCACTAAAATTAATGTGTTTTATGAACATGTGTCACACAGTACAAACAGATTGAATAAGATTAATTTTAATTTTGAATTGTAAAATGTTACTCCTTGAAACACTGGCACAGCTGTTGTTTGGTGGGCTGATCAGTTGTTACCTAATAAAGAAATCGATCACACAAGTGAGAGGTGGAACATGTACCACTCTCAATACACACACCAGACTACAACTGGCAATGTGTACAAGAGCACCTCAAAGGAAAGGTAACCTCACCTTGCATCATTTGATGGAGCTCTTCCACAAGCTCTGTGCAGTGTTGCTGGGCGATACCCGCAAATTGCATTGCACTGAGGAGGACTTGCCAGGTGCAGTGGTCGCCGTGAGTCTCCCACAACTTGATTAAGGCTATCCTGAATTGATTGGTCTTCATCAAGAGGGTTGCTTTGATAGCAGAACTTTATCTCATCTGGGGAAAGCCCCATACACTCAAGTAGAGCTTTGCCTTTGCCAGCACTTTTTCCGCTGATATATTTTCTGAAGATGAATGCGTGTGTCTCACATGCTGCAGTGGAGACAGAAGGTGGCACTAGTAAAGTTATTCTACAATCTGAAAACACCCAGCACAACAGTGAGGTTGTCTTAGCAGTGCATAATTCATATGAACACAACACAAGTACATGTGTTCACTCACAGTGCACTGGCTGTGCCAAAGGGTCCCTGTCAATGAGAGCTACCTCAGACATGCTCTGGACAACCTCCCTCTCACCTGCACACAACAACAGACAGGCAGTCAAGAAACAGGTGGGAATGCACTCAGTAGACACTGCAGATACCTGCTTACATAACACATACCAGCCTACAGGTGTGCATGGGATAAATAAGAGCACCAAAGAAGGCACAATCATTCTTCACTTGAACATGTACGATACACAATGTTCACAAACTCACTTTCTTTTTCTTTAATCACCTCCATGGGAAATGTCAAGGGCCCTGATGTGGTCCCGCTGACAAACAGGTGAAAGAATTTGTGATTGATGAGTCCCTCAGGAACTTTGCTCTGCATAACTTTCACAGTGATGGAGGGGGGGGGGGGGGGGGTACGCTTCAGCAATGACAGCTTGCTTTAGCGCATCCCGCTGGTATATTCTCTTGTACTCAACATCCTTCACTGAGACCTTCACAGTGGAGCAAGGGAATACAAGATCAGAAAATAGTACAGAAGCTATAAGAAGAAAGATGTTACAATGGAAAATGTGGGAGCTGTGAAGACTGCACTAGGCTATCCTATCCCCTTAGAGACACAGACTACGTACTTACCTTGGAAGGTCCAACAGTAGACACACACCATCCTTTATCACTGTCCATGTCCAGACTTCCCTTAATAGAATGCTGTTTGAACTGAAAACGGTAGTTACCACAGAGTTTCCATTTTTTCCACTAGTGTTTCAAAATCTATTGTGAAAATAATTCACTGTTACATAAAAGTACTGAACACTGCATGCTCTGTACACGCACTCACCCTGATCCACACATAATTAGACTCAAATATGATGGCAACTCTAGAGTGTCGACAGGTGCCCTCTTGTCTCTCCAGATACGAGGCATAGTACCTACTGGTGTCCTCCAGGTGGTAGGCTTGTCCAAACAGGGAGCTGTGGCCATCCACCTCCAGGATCCCATAGCCTTCATGAAACTCCCCACCTTCTTGCAAACAGAATGGGTTAGAAACTTCCCCCTCTGGGAGGGTGTGGGGGGAGGTGACAAAGGTGGGGTGGTCAGATGCACCAGACCAGTGGGGAGGCGGAGGTGGAAGGGCTTGGAGGCTTGGACTGAATTGTAGTAGAGGTAGACTGCCATACTGCAGAGCTTGTAACCCTCTGGTGTCCTGAATGGACTATCAGGAATCACAGCATAGCGGACCTCCAACACTCCCTCTCCATCTGCTCTCACTGCTCCCTGAGGCACATGGAGCTTGATCATGCCTTTATCTTCTTTGTTGTTGCTACCCTCAAGCTGCAGCGGGAATACCCCTCCATCTGGGGTGACAAGAAGAGATTCTATTCCTGAAATAATCCAGCAGAAGTCTTGCAGGACTGCTTCATGGGCTGCGTAGGAAGGAGGGATGTGGAAGGATGGTGAAGGAGATTAGGTAGAAAAGAGTATGTATGTGGACATGGAGCATGTGCAGACATGCTTCAGATTACGACTAACTGAGGTGAGCTCATTAACTGAGTGGGTGTACAGTGGTATATGAAGCTAGATGTGAGATAACATACATTGGGGAGCACTGCTGTCCACTTACAGATGGAGAGCTTTGAGGAGATCAGCAAGAGCTTTGTCTGGTGCAAACTCAATAGGAGCCCTTCCGGTCTACAGTGACAAGAGGATGCACATGTACCACCTGCCATACAGTGCAGCAAGGAATTCTCAAAGAGAAACTTTGAAATCCAAACTGACTATAATTACGCCTCAAAAGGGGCAATTACTAGTAATGCTACAGCCACTAAGATGGCTTAGCACATAGTTGAGGTCCACTTCCCAATCACGAGGCCTTGGATTCCACTAGACTGGTAAAGGAGTGGATAATGCACCTAGCAGAATTTAAACTTGCCACATCACAACTATATAGAACTCATCAACTCTCTCCTCTCAGGACAGGTCATGCACTGATAAGATGCTCACTTTGTCCCTGACATCTGGTGTCATCCCAAACTCCTCCACCAGTGTCTTCACAAGTTGGACATGACCACCTTTACATGCCAGGTGTACTGCACCACGACCATCCTGCATGCAAGTGTGGGATACAAACTATGACATAGTGGACAAAGAGATAGTGAACTGGATATTTCCTCACATTGTTCACCACATTCCGGTCCACTTTTTCTTTTGTGAGCAGTTCACAGACAATGTCTTCATGGCCCGCCACACAAGCCAACAGGAAGCAGTCCTGGCCACTCTGAAGGAAGGTTGATAGACATGACATTACCTTTGTGCAGAACTGCAAGCTACATAGGAAACATTTGAGGAGTAACATTTGGTAGACATTCAGGATAAGATGTGTGTATACAGAAGTATGAGTGCAACTACTGAGCAATTTCACATCACAAGTGGGACACAGAGACATTCTGCACTGTACAAGTCAGTGGGTAGTGTTGTTGGACAAGAGGGAAGTATAGACAACATGAGCAGTAGAAGGTGACCACTAGTGAGGTGATCATCTCAAGAGTGGGACTGTGGAACAGCGCAGTCATGCAATGGTATTATACATACAGTATTCCCACATGGAGCACTGCCATATTTGGAAACACTAGTCTCAAGCCAGACCACTTCCAGCATCCATTTAGTATGACACTGTTGTCTTTGTGTGTGTGTGTGTGTGTGTGTGTGTGTGTGTGTGTGTGTGTGTTAGTACTTGAGTGCATGTGTACCTGTTAAGACATGTCTCATGAACAAATGTCATGTACCACTCACTACATCTCTCAAGCTGAGGTCAAATCCATACTGGTCCACGAGGTACCTCATCACTGGCAGGCTACTACCTCCAACTGCACAGTGAAGGCATGTCGCACCATTTTCATTCATATCAAACATTCTCTCTCCAAAGAGGGGCAACAGGTACTCCACACACTCAAGGGATCCACCATAGGCAGCAATTTGAAGGGAAGTGCATGAACCCTGTGCACATGGTTACTATCATGAGTAGAATGTTGTATTAGGTTGTGGGTACACACTGACTTAAATTTATGCAAAAAAAAACAAATTCCGTATTCCTATCGGTTAGGCATTTGAATGGCAGAAAAATCCACTGACCGTGGAAGTTCAGCAATTCAGGATGTTTCAGCCACAGCTGAGAACGGGCGTCACCCTATTATTGGTCGTGTCGCAAAATTGATGTCGTGCCGTACGGCTGCGCAACCCGCATGCCCAGATCTATTTCAGAATCAGCAGGGGTATCTCCTTCATTGTCTCAATAAGTTTCGCCTTCATCGTAAGATAAAGACTCGCAGGAGATAAGGATTTCTTGTTCAGTCCGTTGCCTGGCCTACTCTCCTCCATACTTGTGCAAACATTCCGGAGCCTACTGTGACGTCACGACGTTTTAGCATTGTTAGAACCGGAAAACCGGAAACGCCCACGCATAATTGGTCTTTTTTGCAACTTTGCGCCCTCGTAACTCCCCCATCGTGAGGCAGAGCACACTGAAATGGGTATCATTGAAGATGTTTCACATAGCACTATCAATATGAAAAGTAAAAAACAAGTATTTCGAGTTAAAAAACTCGTGGGGCGCCAGGGCGCCCCTGAACCTCGAACTACTTGCTAGCAATTTTCCCATGTACGTTCAGTAAATCAGATAGTTGGGGGTACAGTATTGTTGTTGGCCTGAAAGATACATCAAGACACACTAGACCGTTGGGTATAACAACCTCAGCCAACCTTGGCTGAGCAGCCAAGATTGGCTTACTGGTCACTGAAAATTTTTTTACAAAAATTAGCTTGCAGGTGAAAGTGGATAGGTGAGTATACATAGTGACTATACACTAATTGATGCATAAAAGTGATTGCCTTAAATGGTACATTTGAAGAATAAGGGATATGGTTGTATTATCGGTATTTGTTAAGAGGAACTTACATTTGTCATAAGAAGAAAGATTTGTAAATGAGTTTGATAGAGTTAGGCAATGAGAAAATAATTTTTGTCTAACAGAGCTAAGAGTGTGGCAGATGATTAAAAAGTGTTGCTGATCCTCCACCTCCCCACAATTACACAGTCTACACACCCTATCACTGCAGGGTGTCCCAGTGTACCTCCCCACCTCCACCGCCAGGGGCAGGCATCCCGCTCGGAGGCCCGCCATAACTCTCCTACCCCCCAGTGATCTCATAGTGAATAGATAGTCCTCTGTACCTGGACCATGTTTAATTTGCCTATATAACACTAGTCTACCACCTGAATCAGAGCCTACTGGGATTTTGCTAACCTCTGACTTCCATTTATCTATTGAGCATCTGATTAGATATTCCCTATAATATTGTAGACTTTGATTGATGCATAATGTTGGTGCTGAATATTCATTGGAGTGGTCGTTTTTAAAAATGTCATGGATATGGGCAATCCAATTCTTATACCCTTTATCAGATGCTAGATTACTTGCTTCAATAAATATCTGCTTATTTAAAGGTCCACTGTCGCATTTTTGGGGCGCCAAAGGCGCCCCTATATTGTTTTCAGATTTAGGTCTTCGTATGGCTTCATGTTCGTATATATATATATATATATATATATATATCTGTCATTTTGCAAATGGCGGCGCTCACGTCGTTCTTTACAAAGCTTTAAATCCTCTCTAATGACGTTCGCCGTGTATGAATTGAACGAAATGTGGTCATAAACATGTGTTAATAGAGTGATACTAATAAAAAGCCTAAGGAACGTCTCTTCTGCGAGATACAGCTCCAATTATCACTGACGGACATTGTAAAATGGCCGCGCGCTCGACGCTTTCTGTTTGCTAGGCTCAAAACCATTCTCTTTAGATTTCACCGTGTATCCAAAGAACGCAAAGTGTTTCTAGAACATGTTTAAGTAATATTACTGTGGTAGGAAGCTCACTTAACTGTTTTTCTGCGAGGTACAGCCCTAAATACAACAGAAGTCTAGTGACCCGTAGGCCAACAATGGAGGACCAGCGAGTCATGACACATAATTATAGCCATGATTCGCTCATATAGTCATCATAGGGCAGCCTTTTAGCCAGCACACTCCTCCAGGCACAAAGTAACAATTGCTCATTTAGAATGTCTAATAGATCAAAAACCAGTAGGCAAACATTTGACAGTTTGGTAGGGATGCTTTCACTGGATATGACTGGCTGCTCTGGAGACTTGAAACTCTTGCAAACCCAACGGTCTAGTGTGTCTTGATGTATCTTTCAGGCCAACAACAATACTGTACCCCCAACTATCTGATTTACTGAACGTACATGGGAAAATTGCTAGCAAGTAGTTCGAGGTTCAGGGGCGCCCTGGCGCCCCACGAGTTTTTTAACTCGAAATACTTGTTTTTTACTTTTCATATTGATAGTGCTATGTGAAACATCTTCAATGATACCCATTTCAGTGTGCTCTGCCTCACGATGGGGGAGTTACGAGGGCGCAAAGTTGCAAAAAAGACCAATTATGCGTGGGCGTTTCCGGTTTTCCGGTTCTAACAATGCTAAAACGTCGTGACGTCACAGTAGGCTCCGGAATGTTTGCACAAGTATGGAGGAGAGTAGGCCAGGCAACGGACTGAACAAGAAATCCTTATCTCCTGCGAGTCTTTATCTTACGATGAAGGCGAAACTTATTGAGACAATGAAGGAGATACCCCTGCTGATTCTGAAATAGATCTGGGCATGCGGGTTGCGCAGCCGTACGGCACGACATCAATTTTGCGACACGACCAATAATAGGGTGACGCCCGTTCTCAGCCCTACAAACGTCGATTCGCACCATTCTTGGAATGTTACAAGAGCATACGAAACAGAGATGGTACACTAGCCTAGAGCTGATTTGTCACCTCCTACAAGTCCTAACAGCTGAAATACGAAGTGTGCCGAAAACATATTTCGGAGCACTCGGCACGTATTTCAGGTCACTGGCTCGCACATCGCGAGACGTAAGCATCTCTCTACTCCTACTTGCTAGGTAGTAGGGCACACACAAGCTCTGGTCACAGCAAAAGACTCCGAGGAAAACCGTCCCCTGCTCTCTACCGAGAAAGGCTGCGCAGAACACCAGGAGGTGGGGGCATCGAAATGGCCCTGGGACGCCCTTTTCGTCATCCTAAAGCTACTACTCACCCTTTCGTCCTTTGTAGCGGTTCGTCGTCTTCTTGATTGGCTTTCTCTGTGCTAGGAAAGACTCTCCTGTAAGTTAAAGCGCCATTCGGATTCTGACGGATGTACAAGAGTGAGCAAAATGGTTGTTGCTAGAATATTTACACCAAGAAACAGCGAAATGGCAGGTAGGGCATCAGTCGCAATCCGAAAGGCGCTCTAACTTACAGGAGAGTCTTACCAAGCACAGAAAGATCCTGCCAACAGCTGCTGGCCATCGCTTCTTCAGACTATCGCTCTTTGCGAAATGAAGCAGCGACCGTTGCCTCCACCATAGATCTATGCCTCCACTGGCCCTACTACATCCTTCAGCAACGCATTTTCGATGCATCGGGGCGAGTTCATCAGCAAGAGGGACGTGAATAGCCAGTCGGCGATTGTCTTTCCACACGGCGTGTGACACGTTCAAGCATAGGCACAAGTGTACGGCAAGCCTACTGTGACGTCACAGCAATATGGCGGATTTCTTCGGCCGATTTTCCGGAAGTGAGCCATTATTCCTCTACCAGGGAATTTCGAATCGCTCTAACAGCGATTTTCGGTGGTTTTAGACGATAATCTATCATATAAAGGCAACTTGTATAACCGTGACAGTGGACCTTTAATCTACCTTCAGCCATTTTGCTTAATCTGAACCAGAATCCTATGCATGAGATCTTAGTGATTGTCGTAATGGGGAGCCAGCCTAAATCACCTAGAAGAGCTACAATTGGGGCATTTCTGCCTACACCTAGGAAGCTTCTCATTAAATTATTCTGTATCTTCATTATATCACTATATCCCTTATAACCCCACAAGAAACTGCTATATCCAATGATAGGTAAGTGTGTTATACAGGTGAGTATAAACTTCGAATACTAGCGCTCCGCTGCTTCTAGTTTTTGCAATTAAGTAGTTTGCTGCTCTGTTTGCTGATATTGATGTGCTCTCAGTTTGTTGTGCCCAGCTAAGATGTTCTGTAAATTCTACTCCTAGGTATCTGTAAATGTCTGTATAATAAATACGATATTCTCCGCATGTAAAGAGAAAATTTGAAATTTGTTTCTTCGGATGTCTGAAATGAATAATCTTGGTTTTGTCTGGATTTATGCACATTCCATTGTCAGTGCACCACTGATTAAGTGCCTGTAACAAATTATTGAGTGAGTCAGGCTTATCTGCTACTAGTACAAGATCGTATGCATACATGAGGGCATTCAATTGGCATGATCCAAAGGAAATCCCTTCAGCTTTTTCATTCAAATATCCAATCAAGTCGTTTATAAAAATATTAAACAGTGTAGGGGAGAGAGGGCAGCCTTGCTTCACTCCACGCTTAATAATAATGGGGGAGGAGAGGTTGTTATCAATTTTTATGGAGCTTCTGGTATTCGTATATAATACCTTTATACTAGCATGAATGTTATTATTAATTCCTATATGTAATAATTTATTCCAAAGCAGTTCCCTAGGAACAGAGTCAAAGGCCTTTCTAAAGTCAACGAAACATGCATAAGTGTCTTGCTTGCTCAATTTCCTATTTTCAATTATGAAGTATAAGGAAGATATGTGGTCCTGACAGCAGCGACCCTTACGGAACCCATTCTGTTCATCATGTAAGAGACTGTTAGATTCTAGGTAGTTGGATAGCCTGTTATTAATAATTTTAGCAAATGCCTTTGCTATGCATGATTGCAGTGTGATGCCTCTATAGTTATTTGGATTATTTTTATCACCTTTTCCTTTATAGATTGGCTGGATAGTGCTATTCAGCCATGCTGGGGGCACAATTCCTGGTTCAAAACACTTCTGGAATAATTTATGGAGGTATTGGGTGACTTTGTCATCCTTAATAATACTTGGGCATATGTAATCAGGACCAGGTGCTTTATTTTCCTCTAGTTGTGCTATGGCCTGATACACTTCTTCCAGATCAATAGGTCTATTCAGTACTTCATCATCAAATGGGGTATAACTATTGCTAGATTGTGATCCTAAATTGCTAAATTCTGTGTCGTGGGGATTTAGGAGGGACTCAAAATGCTTTCTCCAGGTCCTCATGGTTTCCTCACTGCTGGTAGTCAGTGTGTCATCTTCTTTTATAATGAAACTAGGCAGGTCAGTAGTGTTGCACTTATCAGTATTTATTCCAATTGAGTGGTATTCTTTCCAGAACTTTTTTGTGTTAGAGGCCTTTGTTAATAAGAAGTAAATTTGTATTTCCTTAATAAACTGTCTTTTAGCTTTACGGGTACTGAGATTGAATCTCCGCTGTTCTTTCTTGAATTTTTGCCACAGCTTGTGTTTCTTTTCTGTATTTTGTTCTACTGTCCATTCTTTCTGTATTAGTCTCAGGTTTTTCCTAGCTGAGTCCAGGTCAGAACTCCACCATGGCTTTTTAGATGATCTGTGATGGGTTTTAGTGCTATGATTATGATACTCATTTTTAATAAGAGAGTAGAATGCGCTGTAATTTTCAATCAAATCATTGCCCTCATTGTTAGTGTCACTGGATATTGTTAGTGAGTCTAGTTCTGTTATTAGCTCTTCAAGTACTTGTACTGGATGATTACTATTAAAAAGAGGTTTGTTTACATCTCGGCGGTATATCGGAACATGAGGTGACAGTTTAGCACTGTTTAAGCGTTGTGGTGAAGCCTTGTTGGGCATAAGTTCCGGATACGTACACTCCCAGCAAACCAGTGAGTGGTCCGGCATAGGGGAATCGGATGGGATGGAGTAGTATTCCAATATGTCCAAAACAGTTTTCACTTGAAAATTGGAGTAATTCCGGAAGTGGTCTGCCTGTACTATAGCATAGTCTACAACAGATTTCCCTACTGATGAGATTACTGTAAAGTTGTCTTTATCGCTTGAGAATCTCCCATTGAGTGTGACCATATTGCAGTCTCTCAGAAAATCTATTAGCTGTTTACCATGGGAGTTAGTAGTATAGTCAATTATCTGTCTTTGGGGTAACCTAGTTTGTGTGACGTCAGACATGTCATTCAGGCTACCAATTCTAGCATTGAAATCACCACAAATCAAAATTTCTCCTTTATCCTGGAATTTCAGACATTGGCATCTTAGAGTATCGAATACATCATGAGATTTATCCCCTCTACTAGAGGCTGCTGGTGGCAAGTAGCATACACCTATGAAGATGGTGTTGTCTGGGTTATTTATTTGAGTACATGCAAGCCATAGGATGTCTTCGTGCCTTTTATCAACAACGTCAATACTAAACCTATCAAACATACTTTCCTTGACAAGCACACCCACTCCACCTGATCCCCTCACCGCTCTTTTAGAGATGTTGGTCCTATTGTGTCCAAACCACTTATACCCCTCAATGCTTATAATCTCAGAATTTCTTAGAAATGTTTCACACAAGCAGACTATGTCAAGATCCGTTGCTGTGATCACATTTTCCCTAAGCCTACAGTAGTCCCTCTGCACAAAACCTCTAACATTCCAGACCCCATAACTTACTGATTGTTTTGGCCCCAGTGCATGCTCTGTGGTGGTGGAGCCCCCAGGCAATGCCTCAGATGAGCCAGCTCCCTTTCCTGGGCCTGAAGCTGGTGCCAAAGCCCGGTGAGAGGGCCCGGGAGCCATGGTCTTGGGGGAGGTGGAGGGTCGTGTACAAAACTGCGATGGTGGGGGGGGGGGGGGAATGATAGTGGGAGGCTGAGTGGTGGTGGGAAAGGGTGGGTATTGAGGTGGGGACGATGCTGTGGTGTGAATGGTTTGGGAGGACCTTCTGGTCTTGCTGCTAGTTCTCGATGAGGTTTGTGTGTCTGGTTGTCGAAAAAAGGAGTGGGGCGTGTAGGGGGAGCAGAGTTGATTCTCCAAGGAAGGTTCCTCTTCTCACATGCCTGTGTGAGCATCTCTAACGCTGTTGTAGGACCCTCACAAGACATATACTTCCATTTCCCTGTGAACTCACTGTTAGGGATAGGTTGCATGATCGTTAGATGTTTCAGGGGTATCCCCGGGCACTTCCTCATTTGCGATCTGACATCCTCAATTTGGTGAGTTACTGGGATCTTTCTGATAAACAGGGTAGATTTCTTTGTCTTCTGTTGGGTGCGTTCCTTTTCATCAGCACCTCTAAGCCTACTTTGGACTTCCTTTGTGGCCTTGCGCGAGCCATTGCCATCATCTTTGGTAGCCTCGTGTGCTGAAGTCGTTTCGTCTGCTATTGAGCTGGTTTCAGTGTCCATATCGGCCGTTGCGCTTTTCGCGCTGGCATGTTCCGGGGCGCTATCATGGCTCTCCAGGAGCTCCAGTCTCCTGGTCAGGTCCTGATTGTCGGTTTCCAGATAGTGCAGCCTCTCGTTGAGGATCTTCACCGTGTGGAGGAGCTCTTGCACAGCTGAGGAGAGGGCCAGACATCTGTCACAGCTCCAGGGTCTCGACGCGCCGTCTTCCCTCGCTTCAGCCACTTCTTCCTCGGTGAGAGACAGGCACCCGAAGTGGAACCATCCTCTGCAGGGGCCATCACAGCGTATTCCTTCCTCTTCGTTTCCCCGACTACTGCAGTTCCCGCAAGGCAACGCAGATGAAGTTGCGTCCTCACCTCTTCTGGCGGCATCCGACCTCTTCTTTGGGGGCATGGTTCAGGCGATTCGAGTGGTGCCGGACGGTACCTGGGGTGAACCTGGGATAAGAAGAGTATGTTGAATAGGGTGTTTGGCCCGTTTGATACGCAGGGTTTCCAGATTTCAAGAGCGCAAGTCTACTCCTTCCCGCTCGATTTGACAGGAAAGTGTTCTTTATGGTGCAGCTGAATCAGGCAAAGTTAATCTCTTTGACGTCAAGTAGATATTGTGTCTGACATGATATTATCATTTGTGTGGAGCAGCATCTGCAGTGCTGACACTTAAGTGCAGCCTTTAATGGAAAATCCTTGAAGGATTAACATGGAATATCTGTTTGGTTTGCTTATAGATAAGAGAAAGTGTTCTTTATGGTGCAGCTGAATCAGGCAAAGTTAATCTCTTTGACTGGCTTGTTCACAGATTCAACATCCCACCAGATGAAGTAAATGTGAGTGCACAGGGCTATGTTCTACTGCGTATGTGGAACCACTACCACAACACAGTGCAAGCTGTAGTGAGGGATCAGTGTATGCGCCAGTGGTATTAGAATAAACACCACCAGCACAAGTTGCAGAGGGTAACCACCACAAGTGCAAGTGGAATGTTTATGCTAGCTGACGGATTGAAAAGCACTGCCAGTGCAAGTTGCTGAGGCTCAGGGGCTGGGCACCAGCCAACATTGATCAGTGCAGGATGCAGCAACAATGTGCAACTTGTATATACATAAGCACTGACAAGATTCACAGTTGTGCCCATGTGCAAGTTGTGCAATTGTTCCTGCATTACACTCCACTTGCGCCAATCTATGCTGGTACCTGGTCTCTCTGACCTTCAGCAACTTGCACTGGTGGTGTTTGCAGTCCAGCACTACCGCAATCTACCTGCAACTATGGTGGTTGTCCTCTTCCACTTGTGTTGGTGGTGTCTTCCTTGTAGCACTGGCACATATACTGAGCGCTCATTGTGGCTTGCTTTGTGTAGTAATAGTGGTATATATATATATATCATCATCATTATCATCAGTACAATTCTGTATTTCATCTTTATACCAGTATCTCAATGCAAGAAAGACACACTGAATTTCAGTTATTAGCATGGCTACAGATGATTTTTAGACTTGAACTCCATCTCAGTCCATGGCCAGTGCAGTCTTCCTCATAGCCTCTCCACTGCACCTCTCCACTAAAACAATTTTGTGCTCATCCATACACTCATTACTCATCCACTCCAATCTCATCTTATGCTTATTACATAACTCTTCTCTATACCGTCTTCTTGATACAGCTTCACTGTAATGTCTACATTCCTTGCCCTATCCCATGCACTCCTTTAATCCTATGCATCTGTTGCTTTCTTCTGTCACAGTGCTTTCATTTGATTTGCAGTAATATTGACTAGTCTAACATGCTGTGTACAAGTGTAGAGTGTACATGTAACATATGTACAGTAATATTAGTGAACAAGAATGTAACAGTTGTGATAAACCTCAATTCACAAATGTGGCAGACTATATAAGTCCACAAAAGGCATTCTATGTTGTGTAGGCATCTGCAGTTGGTCTACTATTGTATACTGTACATGCATGGCATACATGTACCTACACATTTTTACCTGCATGTAGGATCGCTCTGGTAGTGCTCTCACCCATGCTGTAAGCTGGGGTCGCTATGCAATGGTGAAGCACCTCATTCAAAACTACCAGTGTGACTGGCAGAGATGTAATAAGGTTAGCATTTATGTAAGCATTAACTAGGATCTGAATAGTAGTCCAAAAAATTGAAACTGATAATGTGACACCACACTTGTAACACATTACCATAAAGAAGAGATATAACTTACGAGCAAATGCAGCCTTCGGCTGCGCTCACTCCGCGATGCATCGCCCAGTGGACAATGCAGGCCATCTATCACCATTTGGATGATTGTAGCTGGGTGTCACTGCCTGGGTATAGTGCTGGACTTGTTTGCACTGACGTTGGCCACTATCATACACTTGCATGCACATATAGCTAGCTACACCTACACCATGTAACTGTTAGAATTGCTTGGTCATATCTTTCCTTAGCCAATAAGGCAGTGCCGAAGCCAAGCAAGCTTTCTGCCCAATAGCTTACTTCGCCATAGAGAAAGGGCTTTCAGCAGCCTGGAGCGCTGACAGCTGAGGTACCCAAATAACGAAACAAAAATACCCACATACCAATAGCCAGAGCAGCTCCCTCACACCAGACAATAGCAGTAATCTTCTGCGCAATTGCGCGTCATGTATAGGAGACACAAACAGAGGAACGTGGAGTGTCTAAGAGACGGCTGGCTGCGAGACACCTGCATACTGCCAGAGCGGCCATGTTTGCGGTTATGTTATTGCGTCTTCCAATCAAATGGCCATTGTTAAGGCCATGCACAAGCAAACAAATGAACAAACGAACACACAGGCTGGAAAAGATTAAATATATTAAGGATAGCATGCAGCTGGTTGTTGTATGTGAACATAAATG
Source organism: Ianthella basta (assembly GCA_964019415.1). Lineage (NCBI taxonomy): Eukaryota > Metazoa > Porifera > Demospongiae > Verongiida > Ianthellidae > Ianthella > Ianthella basta. The sequence continues at coordinate 4,064,830 of OZ025876.1, forward strand.
GTGGTGCAATCTAGATGCAGTGTTAGGTCAGCGACGACATTATTCACTATTACAATATTATTTCAGGATGGTTGGTCTCTGTTACACCTATCTGCCAATGGTGGAAGTGTGGATCTTGTGGACTGGTTAATTGAAACGTTTGATTTTGATGTACACCAGCGGACAAAGGTATACCTGATGCACTGCAATATGCACAGGAGTCAGTGAGCTGTTCACACCCCACATGTCATGCATGATCATTTGCTGTACTGCTTGTGCTTCATGTCTCCATGTGTGCATGGACTGACTGACATGTATCTCAATTTAGGATGATTTGCACTGTCTGCTCCTGGCTGCCAGACAAGGGAATGCTGAGCTTTTTCACCACTTGGTTAACAAGTACAAATGTGACCCTCACACATTAGTGAGCAGTGCTTTAACAATGACACTGTATGACTTGTCTTAAAACCTGCAATTTTATTCATTCTATTAAATTGCGGTTTCTCTAATTTATAAGGTGGTTAGATAAGCTCAACCTTTTCCTTCTGTTCTCTGGTTAATAGGACAAGCGTGAGCAGAACTCTCTGCATTTAGCTTGTGCTGGTGGTCACCACTCTCTTGTGAAAGATCTGATTGGAAGGTATGATCTGGATCGCAATGCAGTGATGAAGGTATGCAGTGCACACTGTGGGTACACATTGACACGGTGATACCATAGGATATCAGTGTATTAGGAGAATTAAACATCTGCATTTTCCACTTCCTTTACACACCCCACTTACGTAAGTAGTCTATGCTATATTGGTCTGTGTAGTTAGGTGGATTGTCCATATCATTCACTTGTTCTCTCTAGTCTGATTGAATGAATATTTGTCCAGTGTTTCATAGAATCATCTTTGGAGAATTAATGCATGTATATTAGGGATTGTGGTGCTAAACAAAATTGTCTGCACTGATAGGGTGATGGGATTGATAGAGGTAAACAATTTAGTCTGTTTGTGAGTTGGGGAATATGGTAGCAAGGTGGTTCAGCAGGGCCTGGAAGACAGATGGAAGCACCAATTGCAACGCTCTCTGTTGAGGGGGTCGTACTGGTTGTTTATGTACCATGATTCCAGGTGTGACCTCTGGTGGAAGGAGGGTGTTTGAGTGATGTGTTTCTTACCTGGCTTAATAATGATGCAAAGAACATATTGTAGTCGTAATCACTCTAGAGAATGCGATTGCTGATTGCCATTTCATCCAATTGTGGTCGTCATGGCAAACTGCTATTACATTTTCTGTTGCATGTGCACTTTGGATTAAAGTGGCTAAGTTCCCAACAAAATTCAGGCTGCTATTTTGCCAGACAAACAGGAAAATATGGCATTATTCTTACAACTCCAAGTCATGAAGATCACATGGTCTAAAGGTGTGAAATTACTTGAGCTGCACTTGCTTTCAGTCTGAACCAGATCATGTTCAAATTTACAGTAGTCTGAAAATGAAGGCTATGGGCTAAATGAGTTGGGAATTGTAGTAAGAGGTGCTCATGCTGCTGCTGTAAAGTGGATAGGCTATCCTATGTTTGAGCTCTGCGAGATAACTGTCCAACGTCCTTGATGTATATTGGCTGAATGCATTCAGTGTCCATCAGTTCTTGGTCAATACTCACTCCTTCACGCATGCATGGTGATAAACAGCAATCATAACTCTGGAATCTGATATTATCCTGTAACTGTTCCATCTGTCGCCACAACAGCAGTGTGGTCCACCTTGTTCATGCTCACATGCATTATATTCCCAAGTAGACTTTAAATCTATAAGTCCACTGTAAGTACTTCACTAACCTTACTGATGAGAAATGCCAGTGTATAATTTATAGTTAGTATCTATATATTTGTATGCAGGATGGATGGAATGCCGTGCAAATGGCTGCTTTTAATGGCCATGTATCCCTTGTAAGGGACCTGGTTGACACGTACCATGGTGAAGTACACCGAAAGGCACAGGTGAGGTAAAGTTAGCCACACAGTCTCTGATGTCACAGTCACTACTACAGTACGTACAGGGTGTCCAGAACAGCAATGGTACATATCTTGGGCTTTCATGCCCTCCTTCTTCCTCAGGGCAGCAAAACTGCAGTGCATGTCAGTGCAGCCCTTGGGCACAAGGAGGTGGTGGAACTACTGATTGACAAGTACAACATGTCTGCTACTGAGAAGAATGATGTGAGCACATACTGCATTGCCTAGAAGTTGGTTGCTTACAGTTTGACACACTGAGATTCACTGCTTTCTGCATAACATTCACACAAACAGAATGGAGATAGTGCAATGAGTCTTGCAGCTTGCAATGGTCGTCTTCAAATGCTGAGGCTGATGGTCAATAAATATGGCTGCAATGTGGAAGAGAGATCGAAGGTGAAACACTGGTGTTTGGCTTCTTCCAGTCTGTCTTTGTTCATTGTGTCAAGCGCATATTGTACATATTTGTGCAGAATGGCTCCACACCATTGCTTGGTGCGGCTCTGTTTGGTAACCTCCACATTGTCATGGAGTTGATTGAGAAGATGAATGCAGATGTACTGGCACAGACAACTGTATGTTGACATTGTGTCAAAATTTTGTGGATGTGTTCATGTTTAGTCATGTGCATGCTTAGGACCTGCAGAATGCCCTGCACTTTGCTGCCACTGGGGGACACTTGGAGGTGGTCAGGTACCTCATGCCCAAATTTGGAGACAGCAAGTTTGACCTGGACAACATTGCTCAAAGCTGTCTCCACAAGGCAGTGAGGGAGGGCCACCCCAGGGTGGTGCGGTACCTCATTGAGGAGGGAGGTTTTGACCCCAATCTCAGGGACATGGTATGGAGACATGTATTGTATTGAGTGCACTTTGGACATGATCCCTTATTGCTAAGTATTGCTACGTCTGTGTGCAGGATGACCTAGACTGCTTCCTTCTGGCCTGCTACCAAGGGAAGCTGGTTGTAGTCCAGGAATTGGTGAACAGGCACAAAATGGACCCCCATGTGGTGAATGAGGTGTGTATTGGTATGTATAACTTGTACGTATGTGTATGTAAAAGTTGTGTGTGCTGGTAATGCTGATTAATCATTCGTTCCAAAATTATTTTGATCCCTTAAGAGTGGCTGGACAGGTGTCCTTGCTGCTGCGAGATATGGGTTTGCTGACATTGTTCGTGAGTTGATCACCAAGCACAGGTGTGACAGGAATGCAGCCAAAGGAGTAAGTTGGGCATGCCAACAGTCAGGATAGCAGTGTACCTGATGCATTGCTGTGATTTAAACCACTCTTTGGATAACATGCCCTCCAGGATGGTCTGAATGCCCTCCACCTTGCTGTCTGTGGTAATCATTTAGAGGTAGTGAGAGCACTGGTTGGAGAGTTTGGACTGTCATTGACCCACAGAGACATTGTAAGCCATACCTTTCCGTAGTGTAGTCATAGCATGCTGCATTCGCAGGTGTGTATGGAAACATCGCTCTGGGTATATATGTAGAATGTGTGTGATAACATTGTATGCTGGAGTGTGGTGGCATTACTTTCACACTCATCCATCACTCAATTACTTAATGCCAACCTGCACCCAACCTATGAGAGTACTACTTTCTTTTTTTACTACAACTTAACTTGTTCCTTTTCAACCTGTTGCTTCAAAGTAGCACTTGGTGACTCAGTACCTTTAATGTGGTAAATGAAGTAGCTGCAATCATGTTGCATGTATCTAAGCATTATATGTAATTTCCTTACAATGCAGAAAGGTAGAACTGCTCTCCACCATGCGGCAGAGAATGGCAGCAAGGATTGCTTGAAGCTCTTGGTCCATGAGTACAGTGCAGACCCAGAAGAAAAGGATCTTGTGAGTCATTAGCTGAATAGGACATCATTCAATTTCACTGCTGTACGTGTTTAGCCATCAGTTTAGATTAAGTGAATGTAATGATGAGCTTTTCCTTACTTGTTTTACTACTTTTTTCACTAAGTCTTGAAAAGACTAATTGTATCCCATTCTTTGCTTGAGACTTTGTCAAGATTCAAGATTTCATTTCCTATGTCACGCCTTATGATCTAGGTACTAAAGTGTTCTTGTGAGGGCCTCAATTAAGTAATCTAACACTACACTAATCTTCTATCTGCTTGTTCAGTTGGGCAAAACAGCCCTCCATGAAGCAGCCATCAAGGGCAATGCTGAGATGGTTTCCTACATGATGGAGCAAGTGAACCCGAATGTTGACGCCAGAGATGTGGTGAGTGGGATTGTCTACAATAACTCAATACTTACCTAATTTGACCATGTATTTGTACATTTTTGATCATGCCAATCAGCGAAACAACTGTTGGTTCCATAGGGAGGCCAAATCCTCATAGACATTAGCATTTTAGAAGAACTCTAAGTCGTAAAGTAAATATTGCATTGCCAATGTACTGTTGCACACATGCTGTATTGTTTTGCAAGAATTCTCACCAGTTTACAGTGAGCTAAGAATGAAAAGCACACAGCAGACACTCATGCCACATAAGGAACTAGGGACCTTGTTGTTGTATCATTCCCAGTTAATTTATGTTCCACACTGTAGATCCTCCACACCCCTGTCCACTTGGCTGCTCATCATGGCCATGTTGAAGTGCTGAGAGTTCTTATTAAGGGCTACCATGCCGACAAGATGGTGCAGGCAATGGTGAATGAGTGCCAAATACTGAGAACTTGAATCACCCTTCACACGTGTGTGCATGTACTGACATGTACATATTATGTTCATGTACAAACAATAATAATTATTATATAATACAAACAGTAATAAATATATATACACTTACATTCACTCTCTGTCTAATTTACTTACAGCATGGACGAGTACCCCTCCACTATGCAGCTGATGGTGGTCATGTTGGCACCATTAGAGCTCTGGTGACAGAGTTCCAGTGTCCACCTGACTGTAGGGACAATGTAAGTGGGGTCTACACATCAAGTGATGTTTCTATGTACATAAACATTAACATAATAATAACACAATGGAACCTGTCTAAGATGATCACTGTGCTAGGCAGTGCCACCTCTCTAAAGCAGCCAGCCTCTCTGGCCCCAAATAGCACTAAAGCATTGTAATGTACCTCTGTAAAGTAACCACCTCTCTATAAAGGTCAGTTAGATCTTGCCCATGGGTGGGTGTCTTAGACAGGTTGCACTGTACAGCAGAAGTGATATGGGGCTTTCATGGAAATCTTTAGTTGTTGCTAATAAGTTAGACTAAGTGAATATGTAGTTTTCTATAGTTAACCTGCCATGAATAGTAAACTAACAGTCATATTATGATGCCACCTATCAGTTACTCTTCCCACTAAAGACTGTCTAACTTGTGTGGTTATGTATATTATACTGTTTCATTGCTACTCAGCAGCACTCTATAGGGTATAACATAATTATGTATCCTGTAAGTGTCCAATGTGCCAGTCTCTTGTTTTGCATGCATGATTTGTGATTGCACAAGTGGAATGCATAAGCTTATTATGGATGGCGATCAGAAACTGTCCCATAATGTGAGCCTACACAAGTTGCATAGGATCCTTGTGTCTGAGCTTCAGTTCATCGCACAATATCTATGTCCAGTGTAGTTCCTCCATTAGTACTGCAGTATTGAGTGCAATCTTGCAATTGTGTGGCTGTAGGGTGGCAGGACTGCTCTGCATCATGCTGCCATCAGTGGGAGGGTGGAGGCAGTCAGAGTACTGGTGCAGGAGTTCAAATCGGACCCAAGCACACCTGACAAGGCAAGATACCGCTAACACTCATGCAGCACAATAGTTCAGTACATCACTAGCACATCACTACGCAGACCCAGTCAAGACTTTTCCCCATCATGCACTTTGTCCTCTTGACATGATACCACTAGCCCAGAAATCAATGCACACCAGCCACAGGGAAGGATGTGTGATGCAGCAGTCCTTGCTGCTCAGACACTGCAGATGGGTACAGTACACAGTCTGAGTGTAATGCTCTGTACATTAGTGTTCTATACCCTAGCTTGTCTACCCTGGTCTTGTGTTATGTATACTCTGAGACTCTTATCTTTTGAGGTACTGTGTGGGTTGCTAATTTGTGTGCAATATCCATAGTCACTGACAATGTTGCCCATTGTTGTTCTGTACTGTAGGGTAGTTCTGTACTGTAGATGTTGTCTTTACTGTAGGGTGGAAACACACCAATGGACATAGCCTTATCCAGTGGAAATGACTCACTTGTTTTAGCACTTCTGGAGACATCTTGAACAGTATTCAGGTTGCCTGCTTGACTATTGGATACCTTATTTTAACATTGTGACATTGTGTGCAATAATACGATACCAATAAGTTGGGTTGTAGAACATTTCACCTCGAGAGCTTTTAAATTTGTGAACTGCTAACAGAGTTTTCTATATAGAGGCTTGCATTTACTGTATTATAATAAATAAATGCAGCTCTGAGCCTCTAGCTGCCAAGTCAACATACTCTCTTTTGTGTGAGGCAGTAGTATGGCCTAAATATGATTATGATACCATGTCACTGACTTACTAATGTTGGGATTTGACATTGCCGGGAGATGAATGTACCACAGTCATGGACAGTTTCAACACCAGGAAGCATTGACTCCCATTCTCCCAGCCCAGCCTCCTTGCACACTGTTGACATCTAATCCTACTGCATGATTTAGGACTTGCAATTGATCAGACACTGTCTCATACAATTAATAACTGAACACGTTTCAGCAAGCAGGACATGTGCATGGTCTGGCGTGGTATACTGATGTACGAATGTGCAGTTTTGCATGTACTGTATATATACACAAATCACCTTGTCACATGGGTAGTGTGCCCCTGTTGAGGTCTAGCTTGTATGTTTCTTCTTAGGGGCGTGGCTGGAATGGAGAAATTAATCACGTATGAGTTCAAAGGAATAATGAACTGTATATGCATGCATGTGGTACATTCCGTGTGCTGATGTGAAGGAGCACCCATTGTATAGTGGGTGCTAGCTGGCCTGTAAGTTGGTATTATTATGTGAAAGGTTCTGGCAGAACTGGTAATACCATTTGGCAAATCATTCTGCAACAAGGAAAACTTTATAAATAGGAATATGTATATAATTGAGCTGACTTTTAAATTATGACACCACAATAAATAGGTGGTTCTGGCAGGGACTTGATTGAATGTGTGATGTTAGCACTGCATAACAATGATGTAGCTTCTTGTAAGTTAGGCAATTGGTGCATGGCTAATATATAGTCTAAAGTTAGATAGAGAGAGGCACTTTAGGGAAAATATATACAGAACCTGTGAATGATGAATTCCATCTCTTTTAATGCACAAGCTACTGTAGCTGGCATCAAACTATGAGTCAGTCTATTTCTTCACCCTTTCTAGAATCTCATGCAACTTGCGGGTTGATGGCCTCCTCACCATCTCCCCAATGCATTAATTAACCTCAGTTTATCTGTGGTCTCATATTTATGCCATTTTCGTCCATGTTAATACTATACCATTTGCATACACTACAATACGTTTTGCACGATTCTCTTCTATTACATCTACATAGACACCTGTGGGAGTTGACTTCCTCTATGATGACAGCATCTATGTAAAAGTGGCTTTCTTTTGCTTGTTGCAGTCCGTGTTTGCTGACAAAGAAAAATCTCAAGGACATGCAGTCCAACGTCAACATTGCAAACTGTTTTGTATATACTCAACATCTCTCATGTAGATCCTGTTGCAGAGCACACATACATTATATGTGGAGTTCCAACAGTGGTGCATTGACAGCTGCATATTATATAAGTAGTACAAGTGCCTATATACAATATATTTGAATCAGTTGCTGATTCGATTTCATTCCATCTTCACTCTTTAAAATCTTCTTCCACAAGGCTTTCAATGAGTTGGTCTGTAAACTGAAGATGCATAGTAATTAATTGTACATTGAACAAATTAAGGCATATTGAGCTCTGGCTAATGTTGCTGAGACAGATGTGGGTGTAGTAGACCTGGCCTGGGTTAATTCCAATGATGGAATGTGAGCTGATGTTGAGAGGCATCAGATTGAATTAATTTAGAGGAGATGAGATGGTCAGCACTAGATGTAGTGGGAAAACTGGTGGACAATGAAAATATTGATAGCTAAGGTAAACCAGGGTATTTTTGTCCTTAGGGTAATTCCGCCACTGGGGTTTCTCTCGACTCTTGTTCCTTTGCCGTGGGCTTTTAGCTCATCACAACAGGAAGCTTATATATGTTATTCATTACTTCCAGTTCCTCAATCCATCAGAACTGTTCATCTACGGTAGCTACACGCACTACTGGATCAATGTTACCATTTCTGGACTCTATTACTATTCATGACTGGCCATGGACTATATAGTTCTGGAGCACAGAGTTGTGAAAGTGTGACACTGTTCTGCTATACATAGCACACTTTTAAGCCTCCCTCTGCACTAGATAACTTGAGGAGTTCCCATGTTCCTGCGATTCTGCAAAGACAATTTCACATTATGTCAGTATATCAACAGGTGAATGCAAAAGCAGCATGCATGCTTTGGAGTGTATAAGTCATTGTGCAGATGCCCAGTCTACAAAGTTCTAATGATTGATCCTTTTTGTTCAAGATGTTTGTACTAAGATGTGGCTTACCCTAGTTCTCCGCATAAAATGAATTATTATATAAGGAAAGTGATTGAAGAGCTAAGAGTGAAGAGGAGTCCATGAGCTGTGTGCAAGCAAAACATTTTGACCGATATGCCGTTGGGCGTACAAGAACATCCTTGTAGATTATCTGATCGATCTCACTAGTACAATCATGCATGACCTGGTGATACAGTGGTTTCATGATTTCTAGTCCCGACTGACATTTGCACACAGCACTTGATCACGTGAGTAAAGTATTGGAACGATAGGCTCACACGTAGATTGAAGCACGTGCTTATCCCGTGTGAGCCTATCCTTCCAATACTTTACTCATGTGATTGAGTGCAATGAGCAAATGTCATTAGAACTGGAAGTTATGAAACCACTGCATTGCTATTGGTACTGAAACCAGGCATGAACTGATAATAGTACATTAATTGCATTGCAAGAAGCCAGTGCTAGAATGTGAAGTGCGCATGATCATAGGGGGTGCAGCTAGTTGGCTGTCACAACTAAGCGGAAATCAGAAGCCATGGGTAAACTCACCCTCGCATACCATTTCCTACAAGTACCAAAGACAGAGTTTTAGTACTTTCCGATAGTTGCTATGATGATAGCAGCAATGTAATCCAAACACCACCTGCTAGAACAAGTTAGAGTCTTCATTTGCATCTGTTTCTTGTACAGTCAATTTCAGAATGTTTGAATAGCAAATGGCTGAATGGCCAAATGGCGTGATGTCACTATTAGTTTTACTGTTTGCCATTACACGGAGATGCCATGCAGTTCATTGTAATCTCACCTTGGCTTAAAAGAAACACTGAAATTGCATTAGCTATACACACAGCCACTGTTTTACAATTGCCTAGTTGTGGGAATCTGTGTCAGTGTGTCAAATACATGTCTCTAACTCCTTATTACGTGAGTCATGCAATGCTATAGCTTTTGGGCAGGAATTATGTAGCTATAAATAGTGGAAGTTCAGTAATTCAGGATGTTTCAGCCACAAGTAGTCCACGATCAGCTGATGAAGGCCTACGTTGTCATAATGTCCTGATTATTGAACGTCTCTATGTGAAACTGAGAATCCAGCTCAAAGGCTATTCATTGATATCGATACTCTAGTATATACGTTATCATTTTACATGTTCATATTCAGGTACAATGGGGGTAGGTTTGCAGGAAGCATTTCTTATATATGAACTGCAATTCCCAGATAGCTAAAGCATGGCATAGTACACACTATACTAGAAATAATATAAAAACTTCTACAAATAGTAAGGATGTAGGGATGGCATAAAAAGTACAGAAACAAGTAAAGGCTGTTACACAGTGGAGCATTAACCATGGTCCCTACATGCAAGAATGTTGCACCGTATAGTCTTACACTCTTGAATGTAGGGATGATGGTTAATCTCCACTGTGTAATAGCCTTTACTTGTTTCTGTCCTTTTTATGCCATCTCTACATACTTACTATTTTTGCAGAAAGGTTTTATTATTTCTAGTTTCTGCACTTTTTATAGAGCATGAGCTAAGATGCATGATAATTATTATGGCTATTTAACTTCCTTGTGTAGCTCCTGATAGAATTAGCTGCAATTTGCATTTGAGATAGTGTATTGACATTGTAAATCATTCATTCCACAAGCCAATGCCACGCTAAGTCATAGAGCAAGGCGAAGAATTCCACAGTGGTGCAAAACAACAGAAGAAGGAGCCTCCAAAATACTTGTTAGCTATCACCCTCCCTCCCTCCCTTCCTGACACAATGTCATGCTTACTTATGTTGAGTGACAGAGCAGCAAACAAAGGGAGCAAGTATTTCGAGTTCGGGCGGCAGCAACTCAAACTATTTGATTAGGTATAAAACATTATATAGGAATAGGTTATGTAATGCCTTATCTGTGCATGTGCGTAGATTGTCTCAATAACTGTGCATGTTGCTCTACTGCATGGGCATATTCATAACACACATTTGGTGTAGTATTATGCACTGAATGTTGCAGAAGTGAACCTTTACCATTCTGATTCAGTAGGACAATTAACTCAATCCACGTGCTATGGATTATATTACCTCCAAACACCTCTTTGTCCAGATGAGGAGAACTGAAGTGGTTACGAGTGATTTATACATACTTATACTTGGAAAAGTATGCACAGTCACCAGTATACTACATGCAATGCATGCAGTAGCAATCAATTCAGTGCCATGTATTAAGCTAGCTAAACAGGAATTGTACCGAACGTCACAATTATGTCGCACAATACTGCTTTGATATAAACATGTTACGTACATTAATGTGCATGAGTTTAACAGATATCAGTGTAACAATTAAAGCCTAAGGTATGAGATGCTTTCTACTTGACAAGCAAGTGTACCTAAAGTCTGATGAATGGCACTTTAATTTACAGTTGTTGTCACCTTCAGAGCCCTGCTGTAGCTGTCTGGATTCTTGGGACTTCCAAGTTGTTGCTGTTATGATTTTCCTTAGCCTTTCTCTTCTTTGGCACACTACAACACAACCACTGCCACAGTCTTTCACAAATGGGATTGAAGAAGATGAGAACCAAAATGGGAGTGGGGATGAGTGCTATATTCAGTAATGCGTAGGGTACATAGGTCGCTGCTGTATGAGCAGGTGGTCCGTCTGGCCATGGTCTTGCACCCAAGGGAGCAACAGAGGCAGATATTATCAAGGGGGCAATTTGCGCAAGTAAGTTAATTCCATTGCCGAGGAGCAAAAAGAAACCAAATTTAACTGTAGTCTTTTCAAGATTGCTGTATTTGTCAGTAAGAGGCTTTATGTTGCAAATAGTGATCACTAGGACCGTGACTGTGGCAGAAAGAGGAACGAGACCAAAGCAGAATAAATACAGCCCAGTAAATATATATGAAGCTGTTGCTTCTGAACCAATACCACAAGATAAATAGCCACCATACCAAGTGGAGATGATTTCCTGCGATAGCAATGGAGAATTTCCAAGGAAGGCTATTATCCACAGAACAACCACTGCTATAAAGCTGGTGACAACAAAGTGCTTCTTGGGGGGTTCACTGTACCTGACATTGATGTAGACTACAACAGCAAATGTGGCCATAAACACTAATCTAGCTCCTCCTCCGAAGCCTAGTATGAATACTGTGATAGTACAGGGAGCTGTGGGTGGGTTGTTCACTGGTGAAAGGTTGAGGATGATCCCTGCAATGTGGTACATGGCTAGCCCCAGTGTGGTTATGAGGCAGGAGACCAAGATACTCCCCAGCACCAAACGGATTATGTTGACAATGAAAGACTCTAGGACCAAGGCCACCAGAATCACTGTATTCACAGCAATCACAGGAAACACCACTCCCAGTAGCATAACTACATTGAAAACGACAAACCCGGGACTGTTCAATGGATGGGAGGATGTGTTGTTCACAGAAGTATTGCTGAGATTGTCCATAGTTGAGCCTGTTTGTGTAGATTGCTCTGACCTGTACGTAGAAACCCACTTCAATGGCTAAACCTATTTCCTCTCAAAACCATGTATATAAAGACACCATAGGAATGAATGGCTATAGACATTAAATTTTCCTGAACACCATATATGGACACTCACTGGAAATATGATTTCCTAAGCAATTGTGTCTGTTTAGAAGGAAATGCCCATAATTTTCCTAGTGAAGTGTATTATATATTTCATTGCTTTTATCCTTTATGATACATAATATTACATACCCTATGTTACGAATGACATGACGTTAAGCAAAGTAATCAAGTATTGCAATTGGTCATATTTGTAACTACCTATGATTATGCATTTAGATATAGCTATGAATGCGATGATTTTGTTTTCCATCTCCCACTCTTGTTGAAACCACATGGCTTTCTGCATTGTTGTTCATGGAACTGCATTTTGACTTTATGAAGACAATCCTTGTGATGACTTGGACTGTGATTGTGACAGAAAGTGTAATGAGACCACAGAAAAATAAAAACAGTCTAACAAATATGTAAGAAGCAAGATGCTGCAATTGGTATAAAACCACAAGATAATGAGCCAGTGTACCAAGTGTAGATGATTGTGTGTGAAAGCAATGGAGCAGTTCCAAGAAAGACTATCATCCATAAAACAGCCACTGCTATGATGCTAGTAATCACAAAGCACTTCTTGGGGACTTCACCATACTTGACAATGATGAAGACTATGACAGCAAATGTGGCCATGAACACCAATCTAGTTGCTTCTCTGAAGGCAATTAGGAAACATAATAAACATTTTCTGCAAAAATTGTAAGGATGTAGGGTGATGGCAAAAGAGCAGAGCAAGGCAATGAGCGACACCACCCAGTGGCAGTGGAGCACAATCCATCCCTCTCAGAAGGGGCTCCTCCTCAGATTAATGCTAAAAGACAAGGAGACCCTGCTTACGCTATGCACAGAATTGAGGCTGGTGACTCATCAGCCTCTTCTGGAGGAGAGAGCTCACCCAGTCCTCGTGTACAGTCGGTAGCACTGAACAGTGCCATGTGTTGGAACGGCATTAGCAACAACAACAACAGTCATGTGAAGAAGGGAATCCCCCAGATGAGGCTGTAAATGTGGGTGTAAAGCACTCCAGTGAACCCTCAGTCCCCCTCCCTCCCCATAAGGTTGAGGAAATCAGCACTGCAGCAGTGAAGCGCAGAGCACTAAGGTATCAGCAATGGTGCAGAAGTTCCAGGGGAACCCCCTTCTGTGAAGGACAGCACCGGAAGTCTGTAGATTCTAGAAGGAAGCATCGCAGTAACACACAAGGAGCATCTGATCGTCTGTCTACTTCATCCCTCAAATCCACTGCTTCCTCGTCAAGCCAGTCGTCTCCTCCTACATCACACCGACCAAGATCTAGGAAGCAATCATGTTTAGAAAGCATGGGGATAGTTGAAGACACTGAGGGTGGCAGTTGTGCTGTTTGAACCACTAAAGGCTCATGGCCTTGTATGTGTTATTGTTCAAACCATTTTAATTTGTTTGGTGAGATGGAACATTTCAGGGACACTACATTGTCCTGGACCTGTGTATAATACTGTTTGCACTCGGGTAATGAGATTATAGAGTGCACGAGCGTAATAGGTGAACATGACACACTTCAGCTGAGTATTGGACATGCATGCATTGCAGCCATGTGGTGGAGCACACATGAGTGTGTGTGGTTTGTATGGCAACTTGTGAATCAGATTCAGCCATAATATTATAGCTCAGCACTAGCAAGAACATTGCAATAATTGCATTCATATATACAGTCTATAATGAAGTCCACTGCATGTTATGATCATGTTATGCTTCTCAAACAGCTACAGCTGTGTGAGATATAGTCTCACACACAACGTCATGAATTTAAAAACAGCTCAGGGGAGAAGTGCATGGTCATGTACTATGTGAGACTATAACACAGGTATAATATTATAATATGATCGAGGCACAAGAATAATATTCCTGATATATACTGTACTATATACATATACTAGATATGAAGGTCAACAATATGGCCAGCTGCAGGCCTGCATGCAGCTAGTGTGCATGCACTAAGCCTTGCAATTGATCATGAGCTCTGGATCCAGCATGCATGCACTATATATAATATAGAGCTCATGATTAGCTGACTCAATTGCTCATGTCAACTATATAATATTATTAATGTACCTATAAATTATGGTATATATAGCTATAATACACAATGTATACATACCCATAGAACTATAGAACCACACAATACCTTGACTGTCTGCCACAGATCTTGACAGAAATGCATGCTTATACGGGTGATTTCAATTATACAAACACCCACTGATTTGGAACATTGATCACAAAATTATGTTCATGCAATACAAAAACTACGACTGAGATACAAAAGTGCACACATGTGTACAGAATATACACAGGATGAAAGTTACTACCACAAAATAATGATGTAAAATAATATACAACATGCTGCCAAATACACTGTACAATGTAACCTTGAGAGGTGTCTACACACAGTTTATAACTAGAATCATGTAAGTGTAACAATACAAAACCATGCAGTAGTGTGAATAAAACACTGCACTACAAAGGGGCAGTGCCAGACACATGACTGTGTCACACAATACACACAGACTG